>CAJQZJ010032362.1:8102071-8114589 GCA_907164525.1 Lophiomys imhausi | reverse complement strand
TGTGTGTGTGTGTGTGTGTGTGTGTGTGTGTGTGTGTGTGTGTGTGTAGTAAGAAAGCCATCAATTAAAGGAGGAAAAAAATCAATCATGTTCTAGTTTGTATCTCAGGATGTCTTAACCTGTTTCACAAGCAAAAAGCATCTTTATCAGGCTGGTGCCTACACAGTACAATTACTTGCTGGGTGAATCAGCTTAAACAAATCCTCTTTTAAAATGTTTGCAATAATAATGACGCGATCCATGTCTCCCTCATTCCGGGTAACTCCTGCATGCATTTATAAGATGATACCATGCCCACTTTAGAACAGAATACAGAGAACAGTCAGCTGGTGGTGAGGTGTTTGTAAAACTCTTAGTGGAAAGAAGAAACATGGAGGGAAATGGCTAAAAATCAGTTTGAGGGGTGTGTTTTCAGTGTGGGAACCACACCAAATGGAAGAATGTTCTTCTTATCCTCCATAGTGCTCAGCCTTGCCTGCTGACAGTGGTGGCTGATCCGCCACTCTGCCCACCGTGCTGTATAAGCAAGAGCTAGTTTGTGACATTCACTTACAGTGTCAGTTACTGTCATTGTCATTGTTTATTATTAAATTCACACCACTTGTTATGTTCATTCAAGAAGAGGGTTTATCCCAGTGGGTTTCAAACTGTATCTTGGAAAACCAGGGTGTTTTGGGGTCTCACCAATGGGCACAAAGGTTGGAGAACCTAAATATGGCCCACCCTCTGCCACTTCATTCAACCACATTTATGTGTTTCATGTTTACTATTCAAAGTTTCATGAGAAAAAATACACAGCTGCATTGTATGGATGACAAGCTAGTGGTTTGTCTGACCAACCCGTTTTTTTTAATTGTTATGAAGACTTTACTCTTTAGAGTGCTTACCCACTGTTCTATTGCTTTGAAGAGATACCATGACCAAGGCAACTCTTATGAAAGAAAGTATTTAATTAGGGACTTGCTTACAGTTTCAGATTTAGTTCATTATCGTCATGTTGAGGAGCATGGTGGCACACATGGTACTGGAGCAGTAGCTGAGAGATATATCCTGATCCACAGGATATATCACACACATACACATGAAGTGTACATAGAGAGGAGGGTGAGGTATATGTGGGAGGGAGTGGGGGGACTGGACCTGGTTTGGGTCTTTGAAACCTCAAAGCCCACTCCCAGTAACACACTTCCTCCAACAAGTCCATACCTATTCCGATAAAACCATACCTCCTAATCCTTCTAATCCTTTTAAATAATGTCACTCCCTCGTGACTAAGCATTCAGATACATGCACCTATGGGGCCTTTCTTATTCAAAACATCATAAGTAGTTTTCTGTACACAGCAAAGTTGAAAGGAAGTACATAGATGTCTCATGCACATACACAGCCTTTAGTATTATTGATAGCAGATGTATCAGACATTATTGTCATACAGAGGTCCTGGTCACTGTTAGAGTTCACTGCCTGTTAAAAATTCATTGGATGTGGAAAATGGACAAAAGAACCACTGTTTTTGTTTTGGGGTTTTCTTTCTTTCTCACTTTATTCTGTTTTTATTTGTTTGTTAATTTTGTTTTTGAGACAAGGTTTTTTTGTGTGTAGACGTGGCTGGCCTCAAACTTACAGAGATCCACCTGCCTCTGCCTCTCAAGTGCTGGGATTAAAGGTGTGCACCACCAAGACTTGGCTCTTTTTCTTTTCTATCTTTCTTTCTTTTAAGTTCTTAGAGTCAAACACGGTGCCTTTTACAAAACAGGTATGTGATTTGCCCTTGAACTTTTTTTATGTGTAATATATGCACATGTTCCTATGAGTGGGTGTATGCACTTGTGTGTGGGGGTATGCTTACACTTGTGTGTGTATACATGTGGAAACCAGAGGTTGAGGTGAGAGTTCAGCATCATCTTCTATCTTATTCTACCTGATTAACTAATTTTTGGAAAGGATCTCACTATGTAGCCCTGGCTGGCATGGAACTTGCTATGTAAACCTGTCTGGCCTTGAACTCACAAAGAGATCTATCTACCTGTCTCTACCTTTGCCTCCTTAGTTCTGAAAGTAAAGGCACATACCATCACACACACACACACACACACACACACACACACACACACACACACACAGAAAGATTGTTTCCCTGAACCCCTGATGCTCAATTTAGTTAGGCTAGCTGTCCATTGAGCACCAGGAATCTACCTGTCTTATTCCCAAATCCTCTTTAGTTCTGGGATGGTAGATGTGTGCCAGCACCCAACTTTTATATGGGTACTGGTTGTTTAAATTCAGGTCTTCATGCTTGTCTAGCAGGTTCTTTATTGATAAAGTCATCTTCTACATCTCACTAAGCTTTTTAATGTCTCCATAGTTCTATCTTTTCAATTAAAGTTTTAAAACCCACACCAAGAATGTGAATATCTTGACCAGGGTCTAAGTTCAGTATCTGGCTTTATGCTTCTTATATCCCTGTGTCCTGGCCTAGCCCTGTCACCTAGCTTCTGGAACCATCTGAGTTGGCCACCTTGGCCAGGCTGAGAGGAATAGTATTGGTATAAAAAAAATGCTCCAGTTTGAGTTTGAATTACTTGTTGTGTCCCTGTTGCCCTACATGAAGATCTGACAGTGGTGTTGATGCGTCCTGATGTGGCGTTTTGCCCTAACTTTTCCCTGTCCTCATTCACGAAATGCTCGTGAGTAGGAGACAATGTACCTGAGTGGGAAGAAGTGCCTGCAACCTGAAGTGTGGACAGTTAGCATGTTAGAAATGGAAGCTGATGGTGGAGATCAAACTGTTCATGAGGACTATGGAGCCTATGCCAAGGAATGCCTACCTGCCCCTTCTGCATCAGCCCACTGGCCCAGAGCACAAGCCTTCTCAGTCCTCCTACACTGTGTGCCCTCAGTAACTGAGAACCAATTACAGAAACATAGCTTGGGCTTTCCTGACTCACACCTGTGTCTTTTAACCCATTGGCTTCTCTGTGATGTAGGAGACCAGGCAGGGGATGAGAATATCACTCAGATGCTCAAGCGGGCCCATGACTGCCGGAAGACTGCTGAGAATGCCGCCAAAGCCCTGCTCTTGAAGCTGGATGGCAGCTGCGGGGGAGCCTTTGCAGTGGCTGGCTGCAGTGTGCAGCCCTGGGAGAGCCTGTCCTCCAACAGCCACACCAGGTACTGCTTGGGGCTCTGCCCTGGGACTCCTCTGCCTGGAGTGGGCTTCTCACCAGCCCACTCTAGGGGACTGCGTAAGTTGCATAAGGCAGAGTGGCTTCATGCTCACAGCCTGCTCTGTCCAAGGAGGCATAGCTATGAGGAGTGGCTAGAGAGTGCACTTGTTATGCCTATGGGTAAGTGCAGTCCAGAGAGACACGGGGCTGTAGAATATGGTGGAGCTGGAACCTGAGCACATATGTGCCTGGCGCTCTTCTTCCTGTTCTCTACGTTCTGTATTTATTTATTATCTTCCATTTCCAGCAACTAGCTGGCGTGACTGAGACTCACTGCTGTAAGACCCAGCCTCTCTTGAACTAGCCCCAGATGGTACTTTCCTTCCTTATGCCCTTTTCCTTCAAGAGCTCTTCTGAGGGAAGAGGCTCTGTATTCTCTCATCTCTTTTTATCAAGAGAACCTATATTTACAGCACCACCTAAGCAGGCACTTAACCATGAGCCTGAGGTCAAATTTACCATCCAGGAATAAGAGGTGGGAAGAAAGCAATGGAGACTTTAAGTGCTGTCACTGGTGCAGTTTTATCTTTCTGGATGGGGGGCAGGGCAACAGAATGAAGCTCCTTGTAGCTTTTTAAAAAAATCATTCCTCTCACAGACGCTGTACAGGGTGTGATATATCCCTCCCCCTCCTTCCATGCCAGTTCTCATACTGGAATATAGTTGTTAGATTCTTAGTTTACTTTCTCATAAGGAAAGCCAGGGGTAACTTACCCCATTTCCACAGGTGAGAATACATTGGATCATAGAAGTGTAAGTGACTTATGCAAGAGCACATGCCTGCTAAAGGGGAAATCTAGAACCTCAGCAGCAAGCATGGTATTCCTCCCACTCTGTGACATGGGAACTCATATCATTGTAATGCAGACTGCCTGCATGCAGGTGACGAGAGCTATGTGACAATCAATGGGATGTCCAGGGCCAAAGTACAAGTACTGATGCTTTTCTTGAAGCCTACAAGCCATTTGATACTCCTCTGTCCTACTGGAGGGAGCCAGCCATCTGCTTCAGTATCTCATACACATCCACCAGACCTCATGTCCCAAGAGGGGGTACATTCCCAATCCCACACTTGGCCACTCGCCCACAAGCTCAAGGGGCTTATTTTTTTCCAAGCTTACGCAGCGATTGTTTTATTCGGCAGCACATAGATTATAATTTTCCCCTTAAAACCAGATTCTTCTATTTAAATACAGAAGCAGGTGCCCTTTCCCATGATGTTTCCAGGTATTAAAAATCTATAATGTCCATGGTTGTTTAAGCAGGTATTCAGTGCTCAGCTTGTCAGGATGATTCTTCTGTGGAATCAACAAATGTTAAGAGTTAATAGGAATTATCTTGCTTAGTTGTCTACACACATCTTCCCTTACTGCAAATAATTCTGTTGTTTCAGTATCTGAGTCAGAGATGATGTTAGTCTGTCAAAAGTGAGGACCGTTTTCTAGCCTTTTATTAACGGAGATCTGATTTTGAATATTTGTTACAGGAGATATTTGGTATATAGGTAAACTTGATTCTTAGAACCTTTTATTGAGAAATTTAATTTTTGATCTTGTATTCCTATAGGTTGAGAGAAATTCAGACACAGAAGTCTCTCTCTCTCTCTCTCTCTCAAAAAAAAAAAAAAAAAAAAGAGCTCACTACACACTGGCCATTTAGGGCCAGGAGCTGGCTCAGCGGGGAAACTGCTTGCTGTATAGGCGTAAAGACCTAAGTTCAGGTCCCAGCACTTGCAAAGATGCTGAGCAAGCATGAAGGCCTGCCTATAGTCCTAGTGCTCAGGAAGTAGGTGTAGGTCAAGGAAGACACCCACATACATTCACACATACACACATGCAGTACACATGTGGGGGGAGGGGGAAGGTGGCTTCTTTAACAAATTTTAGACGCAAATGGATGGATCTTCCATTGAACACAGGCTTTTAATTCTGATTCCACTGAAATGTCATGTCCCCCTCCCACTCCTACCATAGCAGGTACAGAAGAACACAGAGGGGATTCATGTGGCTCTCCGTAATCATAAAACAGACACAGTTGGATGAGTTTATGATAAACACGTTCAGAACAAAGTTCCCAACCATCAGTACAATATTTGCAGTGATTTTGCTTATAAACCTTGGAATTGTAGTCCAAACATTGTCCTATGATTTTTTTTTCTTTTAGGCATTTTTTATTTTAAAAAAAATTGTCGTTAATATATAAACATCTCATTCTTTCAAAAAATTCTACAACTATACAGCTGCTTGCTCCAATATTTGCATAGGAAAATTACCACAATACAAAAATAAGGGGCAAAGAAGCAGAAGAGCAGCCAGAGTTACACTTTTGATGTAGGTGTGTCCACGTATAAACATCTTGAAGCCTCTTACAAAACTATTTACACTGTTTGTCACCTATTTACATGTTGAAGCAACTTCTCTAACAAACAAAACTATAAAATGGAAAATGGAGCTTTCTGAGCCAGGACTTTGTGTGACCCACTACACCCCCTTCCCTCCCACTGTAACCACCTGGCAGAGAGATATACAGTCAGGGTGTCAGCCCTTACTGCCAAGGTCTCAGGAAAGGAAGGTCCCTGGAGACATCTGACAGCTCCTAAGGACAGGAGGGTTAATGACTTCAGGGAGGAGCAGCAAAGGGTTAGTTACCCAGCAAAAAGGATATGAAAGAGAGCCACCCCTGAGATGATGCTCTTGGCAGGAAACCAGCATGAAAAAAAAAAGGAAAACATTTCCTTTCTTCACATTACAGCTACAGATCCATCAGAAAGCCAGAGTTGTCTTAATGGGTAGGGTAGCTAGGTAATGCTGCTTGCCTACATTGCTTTATCAGCATATCACAGTACAAAGGCAAATGGGCTGCACTGTCTGTAAGGAGAGCGAGGTGTTATCAAGCAGCCTACCCCGTTGTGTCAAGCACAGTGTTTTCTGGTTATCCTATGGAAGCACACTCATTGATTCAATTCATGAATGCACAGAAAAACCATAGCAAGTGTGCCTTCCTAGGAACCACAATTGAGGCTCTTTTGTTTTAGTATAAAATGCGCACAAGGGTTGTCTAATCTCCGAAGGGTGATTTCAGCCTTGCTATGAAGCCTCCTTCCTTGGGCACCCAGTATGCTGGCTGGCTGGCTGGCCATACCATCTGGGGCATGATCCCTAAATTGAAGTAGAGGGCAGTGGGGAGCACCAGAAGGGCCTGGCCTGTACCCTCTGTACTAGTCCTGATTATGATGAAGTTTCATAGTGCAAGAAGAATAGTTTTGACCAGTGGAACATAGTCTGTTTCAAAAGTAATATCCTGGAACCATTGTCCCTTGAGGACAGACCTCTGCCCCCCCACCCCCACCCCCATGCCCTAGCAGGAAGCTTCAGGGAATGAGAGTCAGACAGGTCTGGTCGTTATAGTGATGTCTTTCAGAAAAAGAGGTGATTCCCCAAGTATCAGGATAGTGTGTCCAAAGTGCAGCAGATTAATGCTTGCTAGTGTTAGTGAGCTCCAGTGCCCAGCTGAGACCTTCCTCAACATAAGTGTGCCAATCAGTCCTAGTCACTTTCCTTCTCAGCTCATGTGACTACAGTAGCAATATGAAATGCTTTCTGTACATTTTTTTCTACTCAAGACCTAACTTTAGGAATCAGTAGAAAACGTACTCCTATTTTAAAAAGAAACAGTAAAATCCTAACAGTACCAAATGTACAATATGCAATATAACAGTTATCCATGCTAGGATCCCCAAGAGGAAGGATGCTGGGAAGTACATCGGAATAGAATTTAATAATACAACTGGGGTTTCATAAATTACTATTTGGGGTTGCAAAGGACAGAAATATGTAAAGTAGCTTAACAGGCAGGGGTCCTGACTGAAAGGCTATCAGGCCCTATATGCATGAGGCAAATGACAGCATACGGCAGAGGACTGTCATACTTCTGAGCAGCAGGTCCTGCAGGTGAGCAGTCACACTAGGCTCTGTGTCCAGCCTTTGTGGCTCAGCATTGGCTATTATTTTCTTCCTGTTGCAGCAGCCTTCCTGCATTTATGTACCTGGCTAACTGGTTTCATTGATGCCATAAGAAAACCCCAGTGGCCATTCCTGGGTTGGGACTGTGTGGTTCTCTTAGTGACCAGTATGGGGGTCACCTGGAAATCAGAGATGGTACGTGGTTCAGAGGAACAGAAGGAATGGCATTCGGCATCTGGAGCTAGTTTGAATAGTTGTGTCCAACAGTAGACAGGGTAAACAGAGAGCAGGGTTTTGTTTTTGTTTTCGAGCCTGGCAGTCATGCACCTCTCCTAGACTGTAGCCGGCAGCTTGGCTCTTGTCCAGCCCCTCAGGAAAAAACAAAACAAAACAGGGAAAAACACAAACATTTATAGCTAAGTATGCCTGGGGTCTTCATCTGCAAGTTTTTCTTCCATCCTGCTCTGAGAGCATCTCCAGGCTCCAGCCCCAGAGAGGAGGGATCAGGCCATCTGTGAACAGTGATTTATTCCCCATGACAGCTGAGCTCATCCTACGTTCCAGGCCGGGAGAGTTAATGGATGACTTACCCTCGCCCTGGCAGCTAGCAGCGGCCCTTGGGAGGCCAAGAAAAGGGGGCAGTGGCTTTTCCTCCTTTTACCATCATCATAATCATATTGGGCTGTGGAACATTAAGTGCATGAAGGAGATTTGTAATTACCTTCCCCTGATCTGCTCCCTGCTGGTGTCCTAGAAGGGAGAGAGAGCTAGGCTGGTGGGGCGTGGGCTGTGGTGCTTGCCTTGAAGTTCAGCTTTTCTGTGTAAGAGCAGTGAAAACTCTTAGTTCCCAGTGGGGTAAGATCTGTGAGGCGGGATATTCTGTACTGTTTTTCTTCATGGGCAGCAAAAAAAAAAAAAAAAACCAGTAGAACCCAAAACCTTCCTTCTTCCTGGTCAGTGAACCACTCTAGGCCCTAGCAGGCAAAGAAACCCAATACTCCCGGCCCACTAATGTTCTTCCAGAGGGGTCTTAGTGGTCTCTAAGGTCTTTGAGAATCATCTTCTTGTCATCTCCATTGCAACTTTCTTGCAGGTGTCTGTCTGACCTCTGGGGAACACTGAGGCCATTGATGGGTGTCTTAACTCAGCAGTCAGGAAAGTGTCCCTTGTCCTTTCTCCTCACCCAGAATGGCACACTGGGTAGCACCACCAGCTTGTCCTTCCCCTACTCTGGAAGGTAGGAGCCACCAGTGTTCCTTTTCCCTGCAGCCAGATGAGTTAGGCATTTCCCTCTGGGCCACAAGGCTGTGCAGGTGTGACTGGCTTCACAAGCCTGCCAGCAGTCCTGAGCATCCACCTGAGCAGTTCAGTACGCAGCAGCCATACCCCTAGGAAACTGTGAGGACAGCCAATTAGTCTTGCCCAGTTTCCATTTGTTGCTGTCCTGGTGGAAGGAACACATCCTTGTCATCCCTTTCCTACTCCCTGAGGTCTTGTCACTGTAGGTATTGGGGGGAGGGAGTGCCACCCTAGGTAAGACCTGGCTGGCTGTCTGAGGACTGGTGGGGTAGCATAGCATTCAAATTTGTCCATACTGTCTTTCCTCCCACCTCCCACCCCAGCCTCTTGGAGACATGGTTTCTCTGTATAGGCCCTGGCTGTCCGGGAACTCACTTTGTAGATCAGGCTGGCCTCAAACTCAGGGATCCACCTGTCTCTGCCTCCTGAGCCGCCGGCATTAACGGTGCGTGCCACCACCAACCGGCTCCATAGTATCTCTTTAGTTTTGGGCAGAATAGCTAGAGGGCTCTAACGTTGAACTCCCTGAATTTCACAATTTCTATTTGAAATGACAGTTAACAAGGGTACTTTAGTTATCAGTGTCATAGTTCCAAAACTAGCAGTCTGGAGATAATATGTCCAAGTGTCATGTGGTGGCTGGCACATGGATATTGGTAATTTCTCTGTATTTGATTGGTCAATAATTTTTAATGAAAGGAATGACTTGTTAAGGTGTCATGGGGTAAGATGCCATTGCTGAGGCTGAGCCCTCCTCCCTGCTGCCTGGCCGAGAAGCCCTGTTCTGTTCTTTTCTTGCCTCCTTGTGTAAACACAGGGCTCCTGGGAGCAGTCTCCACACTCCACCCTGTGGAGTGTCTGGTGAACAAGGCTGCCTCCTGAGCTGGCTTGAATTCTGTTGCTCCTTCACCTGGGGAACACTAGCCTTCTGTCCCTTGGTCCCTGTTGAGTGTGTGGAGGTGGGCCATACCTGAAGAGGTCAGTTATGTGTGGCATGCCTACCACTGGAACTGTCTGCAGACAGGCCACTGGTGACCTCCTCCAGTTCTACAGCCCTTCCTCTAGCTTACCGCATGCGGCCGGTTCAGTCCACCAGGCTCTTCCCTGATTCCTTCAGCAGCATGGCTGTTAGGGGTTGTTTAGTACTTGTTAGGAGTGCTGAGACCTTTGGCTGGGAAGTTATTTCGTTCTCATTCTTTCTAATACCCCTTGTTTTTTGTTTTGTTTTGTTTTGTTTTGTTTTAAATCATTTCCTGACTTTCTTTGCTCTCACCTATCCCAAGCTTCTACCATCCTCCCCAGAATTGTTAGAGTGGGCCCCTCCAGGGACCTCCTTTCTGCCTCCTCCCTTGCCTCCTTGCACGTTTCCTCAGCATAGAGACAGACTAGAGAGATGCGGACATGTAAGTCTGGCCAGGGGCTCCTCTTACACATACCCAAACTAACATCCATTCTAAGAGAAGATACTGTTCTCATAAACCCTCATGACATGAAACCTGATCTCCTCCCGCATCCCTGCTGGCTGTTTCTCCTATTGCTCTCAGCTGCTACTGCCTGGCCATAACTACTCTTTGCTGGCCAAGCTTGCTGTTTGGGAGTTTTATGTTTTCTATGTTCTCAGGTCCCATTCACCTCCCTCCAAATGTCCACAGGGCTACTTTAGTTCTACTGGGTTATAGCGTTATCATACAGGCCTTCCCCTGTGGAATTTGAATAATAAACCTATCCCCACTTTGCATTCCCCAAGTCTCTCATTTCATTATTTGTCATGCTGCATGTCATGTCAGCGCTACCATATAATTACTTGCTTATCTCTGCTATTAGAATATGAGTTCCATAAAGGCAGGGTTTTTTCCCAGGACCTAGAAGGGTGCCTTATGGTAATCACTCTGGCATTTCTGAAATAAATAAATTACCAAGAACCAAGGAGATGCACATGGATACCTCTGTATAGATACAGTTACACGTGTGCCTTTAAATACAGCGGTGCATATTTCTGCTTATACACACGTGCAAAAAATGAGTTTTAGGCATTTGAATATAGAAGCTGGGGTGTCAGGATATTGAGGTCGTGTTGGAGCCCCCAAGGAGGAACTGTTCTTGAATCCTTTGTCTGGAACTGTCTGGTGACAGAATTTCTTCCTTTCTAGGCCTTCAATGGAACTGAATGAGGCCAATCCATATTGTGGTGACTACTCTCTTCTACCAACATAACTGTCCACAGTATCAGCTAGAAAGGTGTCTTGAAAGTACCTGAGTACTATAACTCAAACTATGACACAGTAAACTCCCTTTCCAGTGCCCGAGAGGTGGTCAGTCTGATGGCCAGGCTCATCTTGTTCACTTTGCCTCCAAGAATTTCTGTCCTGGCCAGAGGCACAAAGCAAGTAAAGATCCCCAGCGCACACACACACACACACACACACACACACACACACACACACACGAGAGAGAGAGAGAGAGAGAGAGAGAGAGAGAGAGAGAGAGACAGACAGACAGACAGACAGACAGACAGACACAAAAAGCTTCTCATGTCCAAGAGCTTCCCATCCTAGAAGTTGTTCTCAGACTTGAAAACCATCCAACTCCCAGGATGGCCTCCACCTCGGGTGGACAGTGGGATACACAGCATACCTCTAGCCTACACTTTTCTCACCCTGGAAGCTTTGTTTTCTCTTTTATCCCTTAAAAATTGCTATTTGTATCATTAATTATTATTATTATTTAGACACAGTCTTACTATCTTGCATAGGCTGGCTTTCAACTCCTAGTTTCTAGGGATCTTCCTGGCATGGTCTCCTGAGTGTCTGAGACTACAAGCATGAGCATTTGGCTTTGCCTTTTTAGACTTATTTATGTGTAGGGGGCAATGCCTGCATGCATGTATGTGCACCATGTGCATGCCTACTGCCCACAGTGGTTCTGATCCCCTAGGACTAAAGTTACAAGTGGTTGTGACCCACCATGTGGATTCTAATAATCGAACCCAAGTCCCTTGCAAGTACGACGTGTACTGCTGAGCCAACTACTCTCCGACCTTGTCTTTGTCTTTTTAGTGATGGGTCCTGTTGTGAGACCTGCCCTGGCTGTGTTGAGATCTTGTCCCCATTTTCCTTATTTCAGTGTCAGGTAAAGAAGCAGACAGTGTTGATCCCTCCAAGATCCTGGATAGCATTTAGCTCAAAGCACTTGGGAAGAGGGCACAGCTGTGGACTGAGATGATTCTGTATAAGGCTCTTTGCACTTCTTTGCAGCCACATGACTCAGCAAGATCCTCAATGCCTCTTCACTTGAACTTCTAATTTATAATAGCAAATGAAGGTGCCCCTTTGGTCTGTTTTGTTGAGAGCTGCATAGGCCCCGCTTGCTCTTCTGCCATCATCCAAACCAGTTATAATAGGAGTGACCCGTGGATAGGAAGGAATAATGAAAGCAGGGAAACCTGTGGGCCTTATTCTGAGCCAGTAGGGACAGCTTGTCACAGCTGCCTCAGTTTCCCTTTCATGGTGGTTTGGTCTCTCAGAAACTGGGGCCACCACAGGTCTGTGTTTATTCCCTTCCACTTCCATCCTTGCAGAGACTCCATCATTCTCTGGGGTTCCTGTGTGTCAGGAGTACATGTGCACACCCAAAGTTAGAGGACATGACATAGGTTCTGTAGCTCCCGTTATTAAGCCCTGTCCCCATGCCACCTGTCACATAGATAGGTACCTTTTTCTTTATCTTTTTCCTTACTTAAACAATCTCTACCATTGACACAATTATCTATAATGTTCACATTGTTTGTTCTTTTTGGTTCATTACATAATATGCTAAACGTTATCTTATATCACATTATAGGAAACAATCCTGTATACACATCTTTACTTTTGATGAATTAATATCTCAGAATTCACTTTTAGAGTCTATATCATGATCTAAAATGTACTTTCAGTATCCATTATTAGTAGTAGTAGAATTTTTTTGGTATGTGTGTGTTTCTTTCCTCCTCCTCCTCCTCCTCCTCCTCCTCCTCCTCCTCCTCCTCCTC
>CAJQZJ010032362.1:8031683-8102061 GCA_907164525.1 Lophiomys imhausi | reverse complement strand
CCTCCTCCTCCTCCTCCTCCTCCTCCTCCTCCTCCTCCTCCTCCTCCGCTTCCCTCTCCTCCTTCTTCTTTAATAGACCTAAATAATGTTGGGGAGAGGCTACAGAGTCTAGTGGTGAAGACTTGGGAACATGGGGGTTTCTCTTTGTTCTTCAGCACAACCAGCTCTACAGCCAGCAGCTGTGACACAGAGTTCACTAAAGAAGATGAACAGAGGCTGAAGGATTATACCCAGCAACTCAAGAATGACAGGGCTGCGGTCAAGCTGACAATGCTGGAACTGGAGAGCATCCACATCGATCCACTCAGCTACGATGTCAAGCCAAGGGGTGACAGCCAACGGCTGGACCTGGAGAACGCGGTGCTGATGCAGGAGCTGATGGCCATGAAGGTGTGCTTCAGGTTTCATTTGTTGGACCCACTTAGAGGGATGCCTCATAGTTTCTGAGGCATGACAACAGAGTTTAGTCAGTATTTGCCTCTGTGGGGAGGGTAACTTTAGTCTGTCTGGAAGTCTTGTGGGCTAAACTTTATTGGAAAGGAGTTGAACTCCACAAGATACTGTGGAGTACCCCAGCTAGGTACCTGCCCGTCAAAAGTTGAGCTAGACCTTCAGCCTCTGTCTGTTCATGATGACTGACACCTGATCTCAATTGTGGTAGAAGTCCTGATTTGGGTCACCTATGCTGGCGCAAGCTGGAACAGGAGGAGGCCATGACAAAGCCAGCTTAGCAGTTGGCAAAAAGGTCTGGTTTCCTGTCACCTCAGGCCCTTAGGAGCTAGCTATAAGTCTATTTTGAACTGGTGCCCTCCAGTAAGTTGGCAGAACAGTTCTAGTTCTGGCCAGTGTACTGCCAAGATCGTGGGCTCTTCACTCATGGGCTGAGTATTACCTGCCAGTATTTCTAGAGAGAGGGAAGCCATTGTCCTTCACCAGCAAGTAGGTAAGCTACTGTTGCTGTCCCTTCAGCTCAGTACACCCTGCATCTCAGCTGAACCACAGAGGGGAGTAGGCTGACTGGAACAGCTCCTGCAGGTTCCCAATCAGCTCTGGATTGGGTTCCCAGGGCCTGCTCATCACTTCTGTAACATGCTGGTGCTTGAATCTGGGAAGATACAGGGCAGCAGGAGATCCAGGGGGATCCAGGCTTGATACTAACCCCTGTTACTAGTAACTCCTTGATACTAATCCCTGTTCCCCATACTTGGATCTTCTCCATCCAGCCTCCCAGCTGAGAGTGCTCACACTCTTCTGGCTGAGTTCTGACTGCCTGTGAGCTTGGCCTCATAATCATAGTGACTGTGGCCTAGTCGGGGCCGTGTTTTGCAGACTCTTGTACCACGTTGCATGAGTCATTAACTTGTTCTCCTGTTATTTATTCCAAACAGCATGTTTTCTTTTATTCAAAGACTAAGCATTTCCTTTTTATAGTTCAGCCAATATGTGCTGTGACAGATTTACTGTTAATCTGGCCAAGGAAATGTGTGTGTGTGTGTGTGTGTATGTGTGCACGTGTGCATGTGTAATAACGTCCTAATATTCCCATCGCCATTTGAAATAAAATGCATTCAACTTGGACATGTTTTGAAGGTGTTGAAGTGCAAATAGCTGAGAGAACACATAACATGGTCCTCAGGACCCAGAGCAGATGACGTTCATGCTCTGGCTTGATTTTCCTCCTGAGTGCTTCAGGAAGGCTGACAATCAGTTCCATCTCCTTTTCCTAATAATGTTCACCAGTGTGTACTGACCCACACATCCACTAGCCAGGGGACTATGTTGGGATTTACCATTTTGTTCCAGAATGTACAAGCTGAGGTTTCTGGCACATGATCTTCCATGAACATCATTCATCTCTAGATGATCTACTTGGCTCTTTTATAATCTACTCTTTCTAAATGTCCTGTCTTTTGTTATTGGTCCTATTCCTTTACCCCTTCAATTGTGGGAAATAGTTGCTTTCTAGTTTTTCACATTCTTGTATTTCTGCTCCCATAACTGCTGAGTCCCTTCTGCTGCATGTGCTAACCACGCAATCCCTCACAGCAGCTCATTCCCATCTCAGTTGGGGTGGAATGTGTCATCTGCCTTGGAGAGCATGGCTCATTGGAGGGGGGGAGGGAGTCTCACTGCCCAGGACTCTGGCTATCCCCTATCCTCTGTGACCTGTGGATTGCAGAGGTCATGTGTTCATTTTTGTATGTTTTTTTGGCATGGGAATTCTTGTACCATCCGTATGCAAACTTGATTTTTTTTTTTAGCTCTTCTTGTTTCTTTTCTTACCCATAGTCTGAGAGATGGCAAGTTTCCTTGCCACACTTCCAGAAAAACAATGTCCTAGTCTCTTATTCAGGCAGAACTTCAAGAGTCTTTGCTCACCTAGGTGGTATCAGCATGGATGTCCGCCTCACAGAGCCCTTGGCCTGCCCTTTCGTGGACCTAAGACCACAGATGGTAGGAACTACAGAGCAATCTGTTGCCTCGGGCCGCCTGTGAGTCTCAAGTGCAGACTTGTGTCTGTGTTTCTGACACTTGTGGGGTCTCCTTTGCTTCATGTAAGCTTGCTTTTGCATGTGTGTTCTGAGAGTGACCATCACATGAACTCAGCATACACAGTTGCCTTAGCCTTTGGAATCTTGCCTCTGATATCAAAAGATGAGAAGAAGGGTTCTGGTATGGAAACACCTTCCATTCTGGCTAAGTCTGATCATCTTGGTAAAGAATGTTTGGCTTGTTCTTCTGAGAGGTCGCTGAGCACAGTGACTAATGAATTGTGCCCCCAAGGAGGACAAACCTTGGTGGACACTCTCAAACTCTTCCTTACTTTCAGAAGATTAAGTGAGTTTCTTTCTAGGGACCCTTTAAATAGTGCTATATGCTCAAGGAAGACTGATGGTTGCCACGATTTTCTGGCTCCTGGTCCAGGATAGCATTGCCCTATTTCGAACTCACATCTTACCTCACAGAAAACAATCAGTTAAGCCTGAATTATTCTGGGAAGTACATTCTCTACTGGCAAAATGATCCAATCCAAGCCAGATTAGAATACATAAAGGCATGTTTATTAGGCGCAGCTCTTGCTGGGAGGGAGAAGGGAGAGACAGAGAGGAAGAGTGTGTGCACGTGTGCACGTAGGTAGAGAGAGATGCAGAGAAAGAGAGAGAGGAAGAAGGAGGGAGGGAAGGGGGAGGGAGGGGGAAAGAGACCAAGAGAGACAGAGAGAGGGAGAGCCCAAAATATCTGGATTATATACAGAAAGGTTTCTGGGGGAGGGGAGTTCAGCATAGAGGGTGGGGTGTGCCAGCGTGCATGTGCTGTAATAGGTAGGGACTGAGGCATGCTGGGAGAACCTGAACATCAGGCCCACCTTAGTATGTTAAATATGCACCTCAGCCATTTGTCCCAGGTCTGAAGCCCATCAAAGCCCTTTAGATTTTCAAAAGTTATCTATCTGTCCATTGGCTCTACATGCACATGGCCCCTAGGTTCAACTCCTAGTACTGAGAAACCAAAAGGACGGTATCTGATGAGTAATTTCCAGTGGAGGATTGCTCCTGTTGATGCTAATTTCATTTGGCCCCTCTGAAGCAGACAAGTGATAAAGGATGCTATTGTAATTAGTATTCTTCGACCTTCATGGCTCAGCTGCAGAGTGACAAGTGTGACATGAAATATGGTACCATGGGAGTGAAGTGGGAATCAGAAGGAGCTCAGACAGACCTCTTTGCATGGATATTTCCTTTACAACCCTGGGTGGATGCACCTGAGCCTTTGCATCCAGAGAACTGATTTTCACCAAGTCAAGTGTACACATTTGAGGTCCTAATAGCACCATAAAGGGTATTTCTTACATAGAAGTGATGTCCGCTTACCTGTGATTTCTACCCAATGTATCTAAATTCTAGTCTACAAGATGACAAAGCACTCGGTTTTGTCTACCTACCAGCCTTTCAACCAGCCAGTTTGTCTCCAGCTTTTGAGTGATACCTGGACTTTTATGGTGTGATACCTTGACAGTGTACCATCACTTATAGCCAGGTCTTTCTCTGAACCCATTTGGCATGGCAGCCCTTCGGGCACATGGTGGAAGCCTCTCATTGACTTTGTGTGCCTTGTTCCACAGGAGGAGATGGCTGAGCTGAAGGCCCAGCTATATCTGCTGGAGAAAGAGAAGAAGGCCCTGGAACTGAAGCTGAGCACAAGGGAAGCACAAGAGCAGGCCTATCTGGTGCACATCGAGCACCTCAAGTCCGAGGTGGAGGAGCAGAAGGAGCAGAGGATGCGCTCGCTGAGCTCCACCAGCAGCAGTGGCAAGGAGAAGCCTGGCAAGGTAGGGCTGGGATGGCATGGGGATACCTCTAGTTGTAGTCATTACCCCCTGCCTTTACCTCATCACCATGCTGTGTCCTCAGTTTCCTGGTTGACACAGGCACTAGAGGTCATAAGACACCAAATCTGCATTAAAACACCACATCTCCTATTGCATCAAAGTTCAAACATTTTCACACATCACAATCTTATCAGAGGACTGATGTGGGCAGTGGTCTCACCAAGCTTCTATGTGTTCACCATAACAGTGATCACTGGGTTGAGAGCTGTTACTTCTGCATTAGTCATATGTGGTTGTCTCCCTTAAATCTCATGTCTCTGAGCAAGGAATACTAGTCTGCATTTCTTGCTTCTAAAAACAGCAGTGTGGGGCTTAAACCACACGTGACCTACAGGCCATTTCCTGAATTCTCCACCACCCTTGCTGTCAGTGCCTTAGTAAGCATGAAGGGATGGTGAAGAAGAAGTCTTGGTTTATAAAGTATATATGAACAGAGATGGGCTTCTAGTAATGACATTCACAAACCCATATTTGAATCAACCCCTCCTCCCATGCCCCAGGGCCTTTTTCTAAAATCCAAGTTCATTTTGCCATTTTGTATTTCTCTTCCACATATCTGCATTGGAAAGATAGAACACAAAAAGCTTTAGAGCCTAATGAAGTCTATCCATCACTCACTTGGGGAACTGCATGTTCAGCACATCATATTTAATATTCCTAATATGCAAGCTTCTCCTGACACCAGGGTGCTCAGATTCAGGACTTGCAAGCATCGGATAACTGGCTGATCATGTAAACGCTTTCTCACAGTGCAACTGTAGGTGCGGCAGGGTATCTCCAGGGAAGTTATGTACTTAGGAAGAAAGGAGGGAAGGGACACAGGTGCTCACATGTGGTGTGAATGGAGGCTCCTAAGTAGCTAAGAAATATGAAGCATGCTGCACAAGCAGTTGCAACGTCAGCTTCCGTACCTTGCTCTGCAGATGAGTCCTTGGCACTCACAGCATGGCACTCTGCTAAGCCAGGCATGCTGAGGCCCCCCATGCATTCCAGCCACCCATTCTCTCACAGACTGTGATTAAATATTCACAGCATGCCAGGACCACGGTGAACTGTTGTCTAGGAGTTTATGCTGGAGCTGATGGACAAAGATGTTCACAGTATAGCTATAGGATGCGCCCAATCCAAGTTTCATCTTACAGTGTCAATGTGAGGCCATAGTCAAGACATACCAATCAGGAAGTTGAGAAAAGACTGCCTGAAGAAATGAGCTTCTGACCCAGGACCCCGTAGGGAGTGGGAGCTAGCCTTTTGAAGTATATTGAATGGAAATCCGTAGTTGAGGCTTGGAGACCCAGAGGAAGGGGAAGCAATATGTTGGCTGGAAGCTCAACTTTGCACTGTTATTCCGAGGACAGTGGAGAACCAGGGAAGGGCTTCTGTGGAGCCTGGGGTGAGGTTGACCTAGCTCAGGATCTGGAAGCTTCTATTCCAAGTGCAGTAGCACTCAGACAGGGCCATGTGGTGGTGTTTTGTGTGATCGTACCAGGGTTTGTGATGGTGTTTTCTGTTCCGCACACCTTCAAAATCTTTGCACGGCCTTTTAAGCTTGTGGGCCAGATTGGGACACAGTCTTCTGCAGGGCACCAGTGTCTGTGTATGTTCTTAGGGTGTGGGAGAATGGACTTAGCAGGTTCTTACCAAAGGCCCATGAGCTAAACATTCCTTCACAGTTCTTAGTATTTATTTTGACTGAGAAGCACTGTGTTCTGTGGGGTGGCTTCAACACACAGACGTTTCTCTGGCAGGAAAGGCCAAGCTGGCTTTGAAAAAACATCTCCATAAGAAGGTAATTTATAGGGTTAGCCTGTGCTTCCAGTTTGTGAAATTCAGCAGATTACTTTGACTCTTAGATGTTGGCTCTTTTTATTATTTCAATAAAGTCTTCTATCTAGGCTATTTGTTGCTGTTATTTGCCAGAGATGAGGCCACCAGTCTAGAGAAGGGAGACAAGCTTCTGGTGACCAAGGCAGAAAGAAAATTCTCAGGAGTTTGTCCATCAGACCAACTCTGATACAGCTACCCAAGAAAAACTAGTGTTTCCTACAGACGAGAACTGCAAACACCTAATACAGCTTACATAAGAATGGGGACCCTGTCTTCTAATGATACTTCGATGGACACTGCTATTTGAGTTTCCTATCATTTGTGCCTGTGGCAAAAAATATTCTGCTTTGATGTTTTTTCCTTCAAAACAGACAAATCATTCCCTGTCCATGGGCTGTCTGTATCCAGGTGGTAGGCCACGGGTGAGACTACAACATCCACTCCTGCTCTGTGGAGTAGGTGATGCTGCCTATTAAAAAAAAAAAAAAAAAAAAAAACCTCTCCAGCTTATACAGCTAGTTCCTAGTTCCTATCCATATTTTATTAGATAGTCTGCTGTTCTTGTCTGTATCCATCCGATGTTATCACATATGTTCAGCAAGAGGCCTGGTGGGTGAGGCAAGGAACCTTATCTCTAAGAGACTTATAAAATGCTAGCCAGGCAGTGGTAGTGGCGCACGCCTTTAATCCCAGCACTCAAGAGGCAGAGGCAGGCAGATCTCTAAGTTCAAGGGCAGCCTGGTGTACTAAGCAACTTTCAGGCCAGCCAGGGCTATACAGATACGCAGAGGAAACCCTGTCTCGGAAAGCAAAACAAAAGAAACAAAGAAAGAGACAAAGAAAAAGAAAGAAGGAAGGAAGGAAGGCTGACAACAGTCTTGGATGCATGAAAAGCAGGGGTGTTCCTAGAATCTGTGCTGATTTCACAGGCATTCTTGGGGCTCTGAGCACAGTTATTTGGAGAGGTGCAGCCCAGGTGAAGGGCCCAAGAGAAGGAGCACATTGGCGAGGCCACTGCTCAGGTGCCCCCTCAAAGATGACCATTGTTTTTTTTTTTGTTTGTTTGTTTGTTTTGGTTTTTTTTTAGAATGGGCTAAGGAGCAGATGTGCTCCTACCATCTGGACTTTAGTGCAGAGTCATGTCATCATGACATAACTCTCTATTCGCAGTCTGTCTCCTGACACAGATCACAAGCCTTTTATTCTCAGGGCTGGACCACATCATCAGTGTCTTATCGCCATCCACCTCATTTTGCTGTATAGATGCTGCTCTGCGTATCTGCAGAGAAAATAGTTTTCTTGTTCAGACATGGTTGCTGCTTGGGTGTCACTTTAAGAGCTCTGGTCTTACGCCCCCCCCCCCCCCAATCTGTAAAACAAGGGAGTGTCTGCCTTAGATAATACCAAGTCTCTTTGTGATGCTACTGCATGGGGAGGAGAGGGTTGACCCATTTTCTTCTTCCTTACCTGAGTTTTATGAATGATTACACGGAATATAACAAAGCTCCCCCATCTAGAGAGGGTGAGCTTTCTCTCAAAAGTGTGGGATATATCATTAAGGACATTCATGTATATTTGCCTTCTGAAGACACTCACAGGGAGCCAGAGGGATCTGGCAGCATCTAGCCAGTAATGGGCAGAGTAACCCCAGGGCCTTGGTTTCTGCCATGGTGAATGAGGACAACAACAGACAGTACAGCTGCCTATAAGGGTCCTTCCTAGTAATGAGGGAGTAGTTATGTGTGGCAGGCTTAGACCATTGCCACTGCAGTTAAGTGTTTGGTAGCTGTTTTCTTCATTTGGGGCAGCACGTGAACATTAGGAGAGATCTGGGAACAGAGATGGTGATCAGACTTGCTGCCTGGCTTTCCATCAGCTGGCCTGAGGGGTCTGTTTGCAAGGCGCTGCTGTCATGTGCCCCACAGCAGAGGTCACTGTGTCATTGAAGTGCTCCCGGCTTCTGGCTCACATTTGACAATGAATATGTTTGTTCACCTCAGGATTGTGCCGATGCTGCCTCCCCGGCTTTGTCATTGGCTGAACTAAGGACGAACAGTGACAGTGAGCTGGCTGCAGAGTTTGCCAATGCCATTCGACGGTAAGCAGCCCTCATGACTTGGTGTAGTTCCTTTCAGCCGTGAAGGTGTTCTGGCACACTCCCACGGCTACTCATTCCAGCTCTTCCAGATCACATGGGTCTGCCTAGACAGAAGGGTCTGTGTGTTTTACTTGGGCCCAACCTTGCAGGCTAGAAATGGAAAAACCCTGCCATTCTGAAAATGGAGTGCTGGGTGTTGGCATAGATACAGTCATTTCATTAGCAAGTAAGAAAATATCTCTCTCCTGTTTTGCATGTTGTCCCATTGGCCAGATTCTTCTGGATGAGGTAAATGGTGATAACAAAAACAGGCATCCTCCCCTCAAAGACATCTTTAGTAGGATTGCATTCTGCAGCATCAGTAACCCTTGCCAATGAGAGACCTCATGTCTTTACTCAGTTCATGGACATTTTCCTCTGATATTTTAATATGTCATCTCCCACATTCTATCTACTTCCTCTTTTCCAAAGAGAAAAAGATGCCAATTCATTTAGACCTATCTTCCACAGTCTAATCAGTCATACTCTCTGTCACCCCCATCCCCACTCCACCCCCAGCCCCATTGCTTTGGAACCCAGGGCATGTCTGTTCAATAGAGAAGTAATTTTATGTTTTCTAGTACTCACATGAAAAATGTCTTTTTAAAGAATATATCTTATTTAACCCAATATATCCAAAATATCACTTCAGTCTGGTATGCGTTTTATACTTACATTACTTCCCCAAGCCAAACCAACCAAAATTCAAGTCCTCATTATCTGCATGTGTCTTTTCACCCTAGGCCACTATGTGACATTTTAGAAATCTTTTTTCCGTGTGTGTGTGTATATATTTAATTGGCATACAGTAGTTACATATATTTGTGAGGTACACTGTAGCATTTCATAGAGATTGAGCTATCAGCTCACTTAGTCTTTGGTGTGGCTACTGTGGTGGTCTGACTCTTGTTCATTTATTTCGGTGCTGAAATCATCTTTTTTAAAAATGAATTGGTGTCCAGCCAGGTGTGATGGCATATGCCTTTAATTCCAGCACTCAGAAAGCAGAGGCAGGTGGATCTCTGTGAGTTTGAGTCCAGCCTGGTCTACAAAGTGAGTTCAGGGGCTGGAGAGATGGCTCAGCAGTTAAGAGCACTGTCTGCTCTTCCAGAGGACCTGAGTTCAGTTCCCAGCAACCACATGGTGGCTCACAACCATCTGTAATGAGATCTGGTGCCCTCTTCTGGCATGCAGGGATATATACAGATAGAGTTCTCATATGTTAAATAAATAAATCTTTTTTTTAAAAAAGACGTGGGCTGGAGAGATGGCTCAGCAGTTAAGAGCACTGGATGCTCTTCGAAAGGTCCTGAGTTCAACTCCCAGCAACCACATGGTGGAAAAAAAAAAGTCAGTTCAGGACAGCCAGGGCTCTGTTAAACAGAGAAACCCTATCTTGAAAAACTAAAAAAAAAAAATTTAAAAGCGATATCCTCTCATATTTCAGCGAGGATATGTATTATATTTATACTTCAAGTTCATTTTGTCCCTAGCTGCTTGATCCCTTGGTATTGAAATTTGAGGTTGCTTGCCTGAACTACTACTTGCTGTTTTTCTAAGCATCATGGTCTGACTGTGGGTGCTGCTACATGTCCCTCTCAGCATGCCTCCCCAGGGTTCTGTGAGATGCTGTCCACCAAGGGTGTCAGTTCATCATCGGCTGGGCTGTTTGTTCCTCCTGGCTGACAGTCACTGTGAGTCTGCCTATCTGACTTGAGCTTCTGGCCCTGTCTTGAGACAGCTGGTACTTTGATTTGGATCCCTCTGACTCTCCTTCCCATGGCAGGGGCTCTCATCTGCGTTTTCAGCTGAGGTTTCCTCTCTTAGGAAGAAGAAAATTGTCTGCCTTTCACTTTTCCTGGTCACTCCTGGTTTCTGGTACACCAGAACATTAGTTGCTTTCTGAAAAGCTTACGGAGTTTTACAGAATAACTCTCCCCATTACTTCTTGGGATTTGATGTGGGAAGTTTTGACAATACCCTCTCAGCTAACTTGATCCCACTGTTATCCCCTGTGTATTTTATACCATGGACTCCCAAGAGACTGAAGCTGGCCTTATGAGACCTTTTCTACCTTTCTGGTTTGCTCAGAGTCACTCAGTCAGTCCTTCTTTCTAAGTTGGAATGCCTACCTTTACTTTGCAAATACCTCTTAGGAAGGTGCTGCATTGTAATTGCTCTGCCTGGGGCAGGAGACAGGCACAGTATGGGAGAATGCCTGAAGGAATGCAGTAAGTTCCTTGTGCCAAAAAAAAACGAGGATGAAAATCCACTCTGCATCCAATGGGGGAGTCGTTTGGATGTCGCATCTGTACACTGAGTGCCTACATTTTTCGGATTCCCAAAGCCTCAGAGACTTTTGCTGGCACGAGGGAGGATACAGGTTGTGCTGACTAAACGGAAAAGAGATTTCATTTATCCTCTGTCACGAAGGAGTTCCAATAACCAGCCTTAAGTTGGTTAGCATGGATTTCTAATCAAGAGCCAGATATACGGAGCCAAGGAAGTACCAGAAGAGCCAGAGGAAAAGGAAAATAACATAATTATACCGTAAATATAGCTTCAGAATGGGACTCATCATTTCACGAGGGTTCATAGTCCAGACACCGGCTGACTGAGGTAAAGGGGATGTTTCTAATTTTAAAACAGGAGTGGAAACAAACACCTCTTCGGAAGGTATCCATGCTGTCATTAGCAGGCTGAGTGGCATAGGTCAGGTGGGGTTGTTGCCAGTGTTTTCAGAAGTTATCCTCTCTTCAAGCAGAGCACTGTGGGCCAGGCTTCTCCCTGGCAAGCAGAAAAATGTGGGCAAGGGTAGAGGGAAGAGCACTGGTCCCTTCCTGAGGAGAGACAGCCATGCCAAAGCAGGTGCTCCAGCTACCCCATCTGTGTTAGTGCCCTGCTCCCACTCAGCTTTGATTTCTTCTAGGCCTTCGTCACTGAGCCTCTTGGTCTGTCTTTTTTCTTCTTTTGGGGAACAAAGCCAGAACTCAGTGCAGCCCCACATTTCTTGTATGACTCCCATCTGGTCTGCTTCTGTGCCCTCTATTTCCATGAACATTTACTGTGCTGTATTGCTTCTGGTACAGCCCTGAAACCCCCTCTGGATGACTAGGTTTCCAGTCCCTTACAGGAGGTGCTTTCTAACTGAGCCAGCTTTACTCTTACTGTGTGTGAACCATGAACATGTCTTTGTCTGAAATCCCTCTCTTACTAGGATCCAGTAGGCCCTAATAAAATTTGTCAGTGATCTTTCTACCAAAGTGAATTGGTAAATGGCAGCCACAAGAAGGCAGTTTTCAGAGATGGCTCTTGTCTGTGTGCAAATGTGGCTGCAGAGGCTGCCCTCCGGTCCTGAGTGCAACAGCATGGAGTCGGCTGCTTTATCTCTGTCACAGTCATGGGAGTGGGGAGAAGGTGCCCGTAGGATTGGGGTCAGGACTGGTAGATCAAAGCTGAGTGACCTCCAGGGTTACGCAGTGAGATGCGGGAAAAGGCTCCATGCCTTTATGAGAGAACCTCACTGCATACAAAAAGGCAGAGTCAGGTTTGCCAAGAAGTGAGCCGACCCCACACCTGCGCTTCATTCTGAAGACTCTACCTCCATAGTATGTACTGGTCTGGGAAGATGGGAACCTCTCTGAGCATCACTGATCCCACATCTGTCTGACAAAGCCGGGGGCGGGGGGGGGGCAAGTTCAGTGCTTTTGAGAGGCAAACTTCCTCAGGTCAGACTTGTGAAGTGGTACCCTGTGCTAATGAGGTCATGCTGATTCAAAGGAAGGAAGCTGTTCCTCCACACTGGGAAGCAGGGAATAACACACACACCATGGCCTCCTATGGCTGTACCACTGGCTGCTGCCAGCAGCATGTAGGGACTGAGCACAAGCCCTGCTCTCAGACAGCTGAATGCCTCCATATTGATACAAACATTCAGCCACACACCCAAACACATCTTCTCTCCGAATGATCCAGAATCACAACTTGAAAGTCACACTGCATCTTCCTTAAAGTCTCTTCCGTCCCTTTCCTTGTGCTTTGCTTTCTCACAAGTTGATCAAGTGCCTCAAAGCCCAGTGTCCAGATGAGCCATTTGTCACTCCCATCATGTGTCCTGTCATCAAAATACCTTAACGTCCACTTCTGATGAGAGTGCACTGAGAGTGCTATATCACCAGGGCACGGTAATGAATCACAGCAGGCAAGGCCGTCTCTAGATCTCAAGTAACTTCCTATCTCATGTTTCAAATTCTTCTTGACAGAGTTTATAATCCAGTCATTCCAGATAACTTGTCATTCTGAGTGTAGACCCCAGTCCCATTCCTCATCTTCATTCAGAATAGTCAACCTCCAGAAAGTTGTATCATCAGTCATTACCCTGTATACAAGTCCTTCTGAGCCCTCAATGATACTAAGTACCCATCAGTGTCCTGAGACTCTTAAAATTCAATGTCTTGAGTTGCAAAATCATCAACATATTTATGGAATCTAGGCCATAAAGGAGAAAAAGATTATCATTTTTTTCAGTAGCTGTTCGTGAATACTGTTCTAAACCATGCAAATGGAGGGATGGATGAAGAGAACAGTGGCCAGTCTGGGTGTGAAGCTTTTCAACAGAAGCTCCCCTGAGCAAACAGCAGCAGAATTCCCACCATTTTGTTAGTATAGAGACGTTACTTCGAGAGATGCTTTTTAAAAAAACTTACCCTTGCTGAATCTTCACATTCAGCTGATTTATAGTAGCAATCAAGCACTAGTAGCGGTGCCAAAAAATTCCATAAATGCAACATGGATCCGCGGGATGTTAATGAAATACAAAGTGGGCCTGTGGATTCATTAGTACTGAAATAAATTGCTGAGGTCCAGAGCCAAGGTGTCTAGAGGGTAGGTAAAGACTGAGGCCCACCCAAGGGGCTGAAGTAGATGTTGCTTGAGTAATTGAGACTTCTTTTGTCATTGTGTAGTATCTCAAAAGCCCGGGGTTGGCAGCCTCACCTGAAACTGCGTGAAGGCAGAATGGTGAGGAGCACCCCAGTATATGGCAGCCATGGACAAGGGAGGAGCGTGCCCATGATAGTGCCAAGTTCATTTCTTGGACACTCAAAACACATTCCTTGGACAATCTAGGCAAAAGCACTAGCTGTTCATCTGCTGCAACTTCTGGCAACTCCAGCTATGCTCAGAACAGCCATAGAGCATCATTATCTGGGGACAAGTTAATCTCGGCTCCACAGGCCTGTGATTTTAAACCAGAGACGTTGTTTATTACATGCTCTACCTAGCCCCTTCATGAGTCACAGGATTCTTCAGCAAGATGTCTAAGCACCCAGGCTCTTCTGACAGACTTCAGGGTATGATTGGCAGCCAGCACTGCAGCACCTGGCTGTGGGCAAGTGTCCTGACTGTGCCTGCAATGACTCATTTGTACAGTGAGTACAACGGTAATGCTGACATCAAAGGGTGTTGTGAGAGCTGACCTTGTCCTGGGAAAGGACTTAGAGGCAGCAATTATCTGTTGCCTGGGTAGAGTGAATGCAAACAGTTAAGAGATTATTAAGATGATGGGCATGGAGGAGAAAGAGTGAAGGGATCTAGCTAAGGCACGGTACATCTAGCTGGCAGTAAATAATATGAAGGAAATGGCAAAGTGCTGTGATGTCCTAATTTTGGACTATTTATCCACCGTTGATGGTGGCTGAGGGGTAATAGTTAAGCTGAAGGAAGAGCAGAGGGTTGGAAGGACACCTTAGAGCAGAGCCTTGAAAAAGGAGACAAGCTCACATCCATTCCTCCAAGTGTAAGTAGAAGGCACCAAAGGGAAATAATCTGGATTTTCCCCACTGAAAAAGAGAACTGGCTGCTGTGTAAAAGTCAGGTCAGAGGGGTGCCAGGGTAGAAGCAGAGACGTGACCAAGCAGGCTGCCATTCCTATCAAGACATGAAGGGAAAGCAGGTTAGACCTGGTGGCAGTGGTGGAAGAAGTGGCATGAAGTCAAGGCTCGGGAGCCAGTTTGATGATGAATGTAGGTAGGTACTGACAGAAGTGAGGGCCTGTCTGTGGCTCCACCCTTAGTGTTAGTGTTGCCATTTGCCAGCACTACAAGTGTGGCTTTGTATAGAATTTTGAAAATTCTCCTCTGGAACTTAAACTAACAATCCCTGTTAAGTGGGAGTCACCCAATGGACAAACCCAGAGATCTGAGTAAAGGCCTGGAGATCAGGACTTTTCCATATCATTTTAGGAAAATAAATGATAAGGATAATTTACTTAGGACTTTAAAAAGGTCCCTAAGTAATTACCAGTGTTCAGAAGTAGAGTTTAGAGGGAAGGCTGTTAAAAAAAAAAAAAAAAGATGCAGTTGGATCCTGAAGCACTGATCAACAGCTAAGAGGCTCCTGATACATTCAGACAGGGACAGTGACTGCTGTACCTGGCTTTGCAAACCATTTCTGTGGAGTGGAATGATGACTGGGACCACAGTACTTGGGAAGTGAGGAAGACAGGAATTCCATGGGCAGACAATTTCTGTGAGGGATCCCAGGATGTAGGTGCTTGACTGCAACTCCCTGCTGTCTGGTCTGAATTCAGTTCCTGTCAATGGCTATAGAACCTGCTGTAAAGCCAGTCAGGACTGGATACATGCTCACCCCCAAGACTTTCTTGAATCACAAATTACTGCTACCGTCCTTCTTAGAAGACACTCAGTTCTCTTGCTTGTGCACACAGTTGAGTCTGGTAGCCAGTGGGTGGGCAAGTCTTGCCTCAGGGGTATGCTTACCAGTTCCTCTCCCTTCCACATCTTTTTGTTTTGTTTTGGTTTGTTTTTTTTAAGATAGGGTTTCCCTGTGAAGCTGTCTCTATCCTGGAACTCACCCAATCTGACCTTGAACTCACAGGCATCCACCTGCCTCTGCCTCCCTAGTGCTGGAATTAAAGGTGTGTGCCACCACATCCAGTAATTACAGACAGCTTTGAACTGCCATGTAGGTGCTGGAATTTGAGCCCGGGTCCTTTGGAAGAACAGCAAGTGCTCTTACTGCTGAGCCATCTCTCCAGCCATCACCTGCCCCCCATCTTACAGGCCAGCTGACTTGGCTTTCTTTAGTACCCTGATACCTGTGCCTCTTAAATGCTTTGTGGGTACTCTGCTGCTTACAACTGTGACAACACATTACCAAACCAAACCACCTTCTTTCTGATAACACCTTTTATTACCGTAAAGAGCCCATTTTTTGGAGAGGGTACTAAATACTGGAGTAGGGGGACCTATAATAGAAATATGGATTGGATGGTGGGTCTTTTTGTCCTATTCCATATAGTTATATTGTGTTTTTACTTGATGGTACTCATGGGTACCCAGACTACAGCAAACAAAATAACAAGATTGGGATTGTTCAATTCCAGGGAATCCTCAGAATACTGTGAATGCATTCTTACCAAGGGAAAAATTTATATTTAATTTTATCATGTGTGGAGCCCAAGAAATTGCTTGTACTGGCATACAATTCCCTCTTTTCTGATAGCCAAGAACATTGAATTAGAAACTAGAACGAACAGGACATTTAATGGTCAAGATTTCAAAGTGACTGAGACAGACAAACTGATTCTTAAGATTTTCCAGGTCACGCTGTGAGTGGGAAAGCAACCTGAGAAATTCCCTTAATCTTTGAGGGACTTTGACTCAGGCTAGGCTCAGAGTCATGACTTTGACCCAGAAAGGAATTTCAGGACTGGTCAGTATGCAGCAGAGCTTGAGATTTTTATTAAAGATATTTTAAGCTTAAAGGTTAGTTCTCACTATAAATCCACCCAGAAAGAAAGACATGCCCTTCAAAACCTTGCCAGCATGTGCTGTCATTAGAATTTTTGATCTAAGCCATTCTGACAGGTGTGAGATGGAATCTCAGTCTCGTCTTGAGTTGCATTTCTATGATGATTAAGGATGTTGAGCATTTCTTCAAGTGTCTCTTGGCCATTAGAGATTCCTCTTTTGTGAATTCTCAATTTAGCTCTGTTTCCCATTTTTTTGATTGGATTATTTGGTTTCTTGGTTTTTAATTTTTTGAGTTCTTTATAAATTTTGGATATTAACCATCTGTCTGATGTGGGGTTGGTAAAGATCTTTTCCCAATCTCTAGGTTGCCGTTTTGTCTAATAACAGTGTCGTTTGCCTTACAGAAGCTTTTCAGTTTCATGAGGTCCCCTTTATTGATTGTTGGTCTTAGAGCCTAAGCTATTGGTGTTCTGTTCAGGAAGGTGTTACCTGTGCCAATGAGTTCAAGGCTTTCCCCCACTTTCTCTTCTATTAGATTTAGTGTATCCAGTTTTATGGGTGGGAATGCAAACTTGTACAAACAATATGGAAATCAGCCTGGGGATATCTTAGAAAACCTGGAATTGCTCTACCTCAAGACCCAGCCATACCACTTCTGGGTATATGTCCAAATGATTCCTCAACAAACCACAAGGATATTTTCTCATCTATGTTCATAGCAGCCTTATTTGTAATAGCTAGAAACTGGAAACAACCCAGATCTTCCTCAACAGATGAATGGATAAAATAAACTGTGGTACATCTACACAATGGAATACTACTCAGCTATCAGAAACAATGAAATCCTGCAATTTGCAGCCAAATGGATGGAACTAGAAAAGCTCATCCTGAGTGAACTAACCCAGACTCAGAAAGATGCACATGGCATCTATCTATTCACTTATAATTGGATTTTAGCCATATAGTACCAGATAATTATTGTACACCCAACACACCAAAAGGAACAGGAACATAGACTTTATTGATAAGACACTTTGCCCTAGTGGTGCTGCCATGTAGGCCCCCAGTATATCAGGAGGTTCTTGGCCCTCATGTGACTGCTTGAACTGGGGTGGGAGACTGATGAGTGGGGATACCACTGCCCTCTGGAGTAGGGTGGGAGGATGGGACTGGGAGGGGTGGAGAGGGGCACTATGATGGAGATGTGGCTTGAAGTAGTGAATAAATATTAAAAAAAAAAAAAGACATGCCCAAGTTTGGTATGGGCTCACCAAGGAAGAATAGCAGGAAATTAGACATACTCAGGTCACAATTGTCTCAGGATTGGCCATCCCCACCATTTTGGCTTCTTTCAAGTTGATTTAAAAGCTTCACTCCCATTTCTCTCTTTTGATAAGTTTGACTATAGGGTAACTCCAGATACCTATGATTACACTCTGATAGCATAGAACAAAGAGCCACTCAGTCTGCACAAGAGTTAATAAATGTTCCTTCCTTGTATGTGGGGCTTAGCGATTTCAAATCTGTGGATGGGAAGGGAGAAAGCTTTAAGCAGTTAACTGTGCTGAGTTCTTGAGGCCTTATCCACAGGAGGTTTCAGCTGATTGCTGGGCCAGGGGTCCCTTTCCCTTCTTAGGTCCCCATGTCCTCTCTCTGCCATTATCTGAACTACAAGTCACATATGTCATTTAAAATTTCCAAGATTCTACATTAAAAATGCAAAACATGAAATTAATTTTAATAGCATAGAGTATATATAGCTCAGGGTAGACACTTGCCCAAGGTTCAGTTCCTAGCATTGTTCCCTTAAATATGGCTGAATATTACTATTATATTAACTCAATATTACAAGTATTTTGGCAGGTGGCCGGGGTTTTACAAATTGAGAAATTTTACTTTATTATATTGAAGTTTCAAACTCCAGTATCCTTTTTACACTTACATGACATTTCTTGGCTTGCACACTAGATTTCAGTGTTACTTCAGTAGTAGCATTTGTTGGGATCCTAGCAATTGATCTATGCCCTGACACTTGCTATAGGTCTGATCCCCTCAAAACAGCCAAATCAACCCCCAAGTTTGAGGTGTAGCCTCATTTTTGCATCTTCAAATAAGTCAAGTAACATAGTTCTGGTGTCTGTGCATTCTTTCCCTTGTGTAGATATCAAAGTGGTCCTAAGGGGGCAGTTCTGAGCTCCCAGAGCTGGTAATGATCCACGTCCATCCAAGCTAGGGATAGGCAGGTCTGAGAGCTTCTTTGTTATTTATTTATTTATTTATTTATTTATTTGTTTGTTTGTTTGTTTGTTTGTTTATTTTTGGGGGGGGTTCTGCCTTACTATAGTCTGCCTTGTCCATCAAGTCCCCTGGGTCTGTGAGGACCCAAGTGGCAGGGAAGGAAGCCTTCTGCTGGTGGCAGGTAGACAATGGACACAGCAATGGTATCTCTGTGGGTTCTTGTTGTGAGAGCTAATTATGCTTGTAGTTCTCTTCACAAGTTGTTCTTTCCCTTCTGTAGAATTAATCAACTTTATGGACCCCTGGACCCACACTACATGCATACACAGATCCAGTAAAAAGTTTATAGGGAAAAGAAATCAAAACTAGGAACAAAACATAAACAAGTAACTCTTTTGTCAAAGAGGGGTGAAGGAGCACCCCTGCGGCTCTCCTAACCTTGCTGGAAAGGGCTGCTTGGAAGGCTTAGGGACAGAGGGAGGCCCTCCTTTCTAATAGGGAATGCTACCACTCTGACTGCAGTGGGAAACACAGTTGAACCAGAGATTTCGTAGAGCCTGCTAGTGCTCAGGAGAAACATGTTCCCCAGCATGGGGGAGACACGTTCCCTCATTCCCGCCTGCCCTGTGGCCAGCCGACTTGTAGCTAAGGCAAGTGGAAGGACCCAGTGAAGAACAAATCCTTACACCACAGCCTAGTTAGCTTTCTCCCTTACAACTTACTCAGGTTTGTTTTTGTTTGTTTGTTTGTTTTGTTTTAAAGTGATGATTTTATTAATAAATATACATCCATATGATGATGTAGATACAAATCATGAACACTACTCCATTCCATACAGATAAAATTGCACATGTGTAACTCAAGGTCATGGATGTTAAAACATACATAGTACCTATTCAGACTTTTTACAGCAGAGGACAACATGCTTATTATCAGTTAACTGGTAATTATTTGCTTCATAATTGTCTGTAGAAAAAGGAAATTGTGAATCAAAGAATCAGAGTGGCCTGATTAAATCATACAACTGACTCACTACAGCATCACTTCTCAAAAGCTTAAATACACCGTTTGTGAGAGCACAGATTTGTCTACTTGGAAGGAAAAGGGAGAAAAGCAAAGGAAAGGTTCAGATACATCTTAGAGTTTGAGCTCAAGTCATTACGTTATAACAGACAGAACAAAGGAGCATCAAAACTTCTTATGTCTGAGACTGTTGTGAATTATTACTTTCTGTTAACGGATCATAAAATGTTACTGCATATAGACAAGGAACTGACAGAGCAGTCATCAACAGCCCCTGAACTGTTCTCTTAAAGTTTCTTACAGTATAAAGAAGTTTACCATTTAAACTCACACACTGTGGTCATTCTTACACTGCATGAAGTGCCCTTCGCCTCATAATAAATGGATCCAGATTTTAACCTCAAAGAAATTCTGTTCTTATTTCATGAAAATGTATATGTAAATTCACACAAACACCAGTTTGGAATGAATAAATACCACTTGACAGATGTTTCTTTTTTAAAAGTAATTTAAAATACAAAGAATTAGTATTAGTCTGATTTAAACACTGATATTTTTAAAAAGTTCCCAAATATTAAAAATTAAACCAAATACTATTTAATTTTTTAATATATTGTGCCTACACACACACACACACACACACACACACACACACACACACACACACATTTAAATATCCAGTGCAAAACTCCAAAGATAGCATCAAAATAACCCCATACGAAAGATTAGTTAGGCAAGGTGATACCTGTGGAAAATGAAAATTTTATCTGTATTGACTCCTTATTTGTTATAGCAATAACAAATAAGGCATGTTAAAATATCCTTTTTTTAAAAAAGTAAAACAAACTTACTTGAATAGTAGATCATTTTCTGATAAACAGTTTTAATATAGAGTAGTGAAATCTATTTTATGAAGAATAGAATCAGGCAGTATAAAATTAGCAATTTACCTTTTAAGGAACAATCATACAGTGGGGTGGGGGAGCAGACAGTTTTCTCCAACTGAATATATGGACATCTAGGCAACTGTTCAACATATTATTTCAGTGTCTGTCATGACAAAAGACTATGCTACAAAAAATGCAGAATGCAGTCTTTAGATCATGTAGAAGTAAAAATATTTTTTATGTGAAGACTTCATTCCCGCCATCACTTCCATCTCTCCAGCGTGGCGCTAGTAAACTGTCCACAAGGAGAGAAGTAAGCAGAACCAGATGCTCACCAGCTCACACACTTAGTATTCCAGGTAACTGCTCAGAGGAACAGTGGTTCAGTTTGTAAGTGATGCTACCCATTCACAACTGTAGCCACTCATCCCCCCTTTCCTGGGGCAGAGCTCCTGATACACTGTTATGAACACATCTCCTTGCACTGGTGTCCTATTTCATGAACATGTATATGAAACTCAGGATACAATAACACACCCGCTCTGTTTTCTGATACACCGCAGCACCACTGAGCGGATGGATGTGCTGGAGAGCTGAGGGAAGGGGATTGGTGTGGGAAAGGGCAAGGAAGAAAATGGAAAGCTACCAAACCAGGAATGACATCAAACTGAAAGGATGTCAGATGGACTTAACTATGAAACACAGCATGCACCCAAGTCCTTGACAGTGTATTATTCCACAGCAGAATATTTCAGCTATCTTCAGGAACTAGCTATGCAAGGATTTCTCAGCAGCTATCTGAAGAACAACTTAAGAAACAGCTAAGTGACAGACCCTCAAATGATGAGATGAATATATGAGTGAAGATATAAGTGTTTGCATGTGTCAGAAGTTATACTGTTCTGAGTAAATTGTTAAAAAGTTTTATGCTCTTAAGATTCTGCAAGAAGAAACTCTTGAAGCAATTTAGCTGCCTGAATGTTACAGCCAGTTACAGAGTCACCCAACATTGTTCCCACTGTTCCCTATGGTTTGTGCAAAACTAGTACTATTGAGGTCACTGTGCCCACATGCAATGCAACACCCCTTACTGTAGGAGAAGCCCAGCTGTTGTGTCAGATATCACTGGGGCACCTGAGGCTTGCTGCTTGTCTCCTGATAAAGGTCTGAAACATGGTATGTACACACAGTCACCTTGCATGGACCAAAAGTAAGCCTAGCCAACTGGTTTGTGTCCTTTTAAATTTCTGATTATTTTTTAAAGTTTCCGAGTCCTGTAAATCTACATTTTAATCTCAAAGGCATTTTAAAGTGAAAGTAAAAAACAGTTTTTTTTTAAGTTCAGTGAAAGGTTTTCTTTCTTTTTTTTTGTTTTGTTTTTGAGACAGGGTCTTTGTACCTAGCATTGGCTGTCTGGAACTCATTATGCAGACCTCAGACTTACAGAGATCCACCTGCCTTTGCCTCCCAAATGCTGGGGTTAAAGGAGGGCACCATCACACCTGGCCCAGGGAAAGCTTTTCAATTCTAAAGTTCGTAATATTTTATTTAGAACAAACTCAGAATAAATAAAATGTAGTAAGATTTTTTTTTTTGCTTTTTCGAGACAGGGTTTCTCTGTGTATCCTTGACTGTCCTGGACTTGCTTCATAGACCAGGCTGGCCTCAAAATCACAGAGATCTTGTAGTCTCTTCCCCTACATAACAGAGTTTTCAGTTAACCTTCAAATAACCAAAAAGAAGGGCAGAGAAACACCAGGGCATCTTCAAAAACCCCTAGAGATCTGCAGAATATGGCATTCAAAGATGTTATCTTAAATCAAGATTTTTTTTGATATCGAGACATATCAGCGCCTGACAGCACCCCCTATTCTACTCCAAGTAGAAGATAAGCATCCAAGAACCTCCACTGTAAGATGGTTGAATTAGTGGCAAGTCTTTCTCTTGGCATGAAAAAACCCCTTGCACCAACTGCAGACAGACTGCTGTCCAAAAAGGACAAAACTTGGTAGCAGGGAAGTCGACAGCCTAACTCTGCCAAGACAGGGTAGGTAAGTCCTTCATAATCCCTGCTCTACAACAAATGTCTGTCAGAGAAACAGGACCCAAAGCCTGAAGATTGATGCTGGAATGTATGGAGAGAAAATGGGAACTGTCCAGGCAGTTATTGGTATGTTCTTTCTTAGTTTTGGAAGCTGCAGGCTCTGCACTTCCTATATAAGCAAATATATTTATCCCTCTCAGGTCTCTGAGGTGGTTGAAGAATAGACAGATAGAATCTTATAGTTAAATTTTGAACTGTTTAGGAATCAAGAGGGTGTTATAGATCTAAGAAGATACTCTTAAAAGTGTGTTGCAAGATAGTAAGAATGTTGAGACACATATAGACCTTTAAACTCATGGAGTTGGGTAGATAGTAGAATGTTAAAGTCAGGGGCCAAATAGGTATAAACTGAACATTGGGAAGGTATACTGGGCCAATTTACTCTCATAAATGTGGCATATTTATATCTATTGTTTTGTATAATATTTACTGTTATAAGAGAAGGAACCAGCTGTTGGACTGAAAGGGGAAACTTCTGAAGGGAAGAGGGTGGAAGGGCGGGTTAGGAAGGGGGAATAGGGAGGGGTTTGTTACTGAATGTAACTTGAAGAAAAAAAAATAATTTAAAAAAAAAAATCACAGAGATCTGCCTGCCTCTGCCTCCCGTGTGCTGGGATTAAAGGCGTGCGCCACCACGCCTGGCTATAAGAAATATTCTTAACAAGAAATATTTCAGAAAGGAAGGATTCCCTCTGTGATTAAGTCTACATGCCCAGTATTTGTCTCTTTTCCATACTACGTTTAAAGAAAGCCTCACCACGGAGAAGGCTTCTTTTGAAAGAAGCGGCCATCCTGGAGGCACGACACCATTTTTAATCTACCAAGCCCTCAGTTTACAGGGTTCACACATACTGAGTTCTTGCATTTCTTGGTTTTTAGGTCTTGACAGCCAAGAAACTGCCTTCTGCTTAGACCCATTTTGTGGCCTATTACTCAATTGTGTCCTTTGGTAAATATAACCTTGAAAATACAGTTAAGTATTAATACAATATAATAACTACTCAGAAAAACTAAAAACCATTCTAAACAAATGAGCGATAGTAATAAATGTTTTTAAATATAATAATTTGAAACTAAGTATATGAAAGACAAAACAGAATGATTATAGATACATGCGGACTTTAAGGGGTGTTTTTGTGTATTAAATATGATGTGCAGGTTTATGAAGTATTAAGTATGAATTGTTTGTTGTGTTTGATATATATGCTCTTAGGCAACTGAAAAAACTAACTATAACCTCATCAAGACAGGTATAAACAATGTTTAGGAATAAGGATCAACTAATGTCATGTGAATCAAAAAATAAGAAGCTGTGTTTTAAACTCCAAGTAGCTATGTCTTATTTCATGAAAGTTCCAAACTCACATAACCATCCCCTTTGATCTGTTCACTAGTTGCTGTTCGGCCTCACCAGTTATAATGCCTCAGGTAAAACCTTATCACACTATGGTTTACTCACAGATAAGATAACAGCATTTGAGGCAGGCATCCATTTAGAATGAATGGCACAGAGGGAGCACAAAGTAACTTAACTGAATGTAGTCTGAACCGTGTACAATATAGATACAGTGTACTACTCCTGCCCAAAGTGTGTCTGTCAACAGGTATCAGCTTCTGATACAATGTACTCCTGCTCAAAGTGTGTCTGTCAACAGGTATCAGCTTCTGAGCAAAAAAAACGAAGAAATGGGGAGTAAGGGAAATCAAACAGAAAGACAAACCTGGGAAGTCCAGGTGGTAAAATCATGTCAAATTAAAGCAGGAAGCTTTGGGGTGACTCACAGTCTGCTCCTAACCCATGCTCTCATGCCTTGCTCACTCATTGGGCAGTTAGACTTCACCGCTGCGTTCCTGAACCCCATAAACTGCTCTGATATGCATCCTAGAGTAAGGAAAGGCAGCAGTGCCCCAGCCAAAGCCAATATCTGCAAGCCGGGACAGAGCTTTAATGCTACATGGAGGTCTCCCTGGGCTGACCTTGTACCCTGCAGCTTTGGTTGTACCCAAAGGTCTGCCTGGACTTGTTTTAAATCCAGCTGATTTGGTAGTTCCCAGGGGTCTGCCTGTGCTGGTCCGGTATCCTGCCGACTTGGTGGTTCCCGAAGGCTGGCCATGCTTACCAGATCGATTGAGGTTTTTCTTTTTCTTTAGTTCATCTTTTATCTCTATGTTTCTGCCACTGGTAGGCTGCAAATGTGTTTCATTTAATGGGTCTTGCCTCTGACAAACCATTGGTTTCTGGCTGACTGTGTGGCTGTATTTGCTCTGCTGGGAGAAATACGTATCAAACTGATCAGCAGCTCTCATGGCATCTTCACTGAGGCAGGAAGGCTTGCCAGGCCCACAGAACGCTGGATTTTATGCATCATGTTCTGTGAGGTCAGGATGGAGTTCATGTGCAGAGCCAAGAATCAACCCTCCTCAGCCTCTCAGAACCTGTCCTTGAACGTGCCCAGGGGCCGCTAGGCAGGAAAGCTCCTGCCTGTACTGCTTATTCCTGCCGCTCCCACTCTGGGCAGTCCAGTCCAGTCCACAGCACAGGGCCGGCGGCAGTGGCAGCAAGGCCCACACTAGCATCCCAGGAGCCCTCACAGCACCCCCCTCACTCGGGGTTTTGTGCTGTGATTTCTTCCTCCCTTCATCAATCTGGAGAGGTCAAGTTGCCCTGATAGCTGAAATGTAAAAGAGTAGATACTACAGAAATCAGGAAGGGAGAGTGAGGGTCGGAGCCACGTGGGTGCCTAGAAACAGTCTCCCCAATTGTGAGGTCACAATGGGTGCAGCCATCTTGGTCCCTCCCACCCCCCCACCCCCGTTTTTACAAGCATTCTAAGCATCTCTGAAACCATTCAGTGATCCAAGAACAGAAAACCCTGTCTAGCCTGGGCTTACAAGATGCACGTGCTCACATACTGTGGAGAAGTGTTCAAATGCAAAAACGAGCGAAACAGCAGATGTTTTCACTGCTAACCCCTTCCTCAACCACTGTTGAATCGTGATTAGTCTTCTAGTATACTGCCACAACACATCCTATTCCTAGGTTTCTTTTTCAATTATAAAAACAATAATCTCTACTTCCACGTCAATGCATGCTGATCTGAATTTAGGCAGATTTTCTACAGGCGTTCCAGTAGCACACACAAATCTCAAATGATTCAAACACCCCGCTGGTCTTTGTGTGCCTTCCACGATGTGATCCGAAGACAACTTGCGAGTTGACTCTTTACTTGCTCTGTATGGATTCTGAAGTGTGATCTCGGGCCATCAGGGTTGGTCTGGTGGCAAGGGCTTTAACTCACTGAATCAACCTGCCAGTCTATCCACTTCTAACTCCTGAAATGAAAGCTGAATTGATCTCAGCTTCATCTGATGTACCTTCGTTAGAAATCAGTTCACTTAGTCAAGGGACATGCGCATCTTCTGCTGGTATTTTGGTGTACGACTGATCCCAGCAGGCGTACAGGTTCATCAGGGTGATTCGTATTCTTCATCCACAGCCCCTTTTATAGTAATTCCTTTCCTACATCCTGGATCCTTAGGAAGCTCTAAGAACACTAGCTATGAATCAGAGGCAACTCTCAAGTTAACCAGTGAGGAACAGGGTGCTGGTGCTGGTGCAGGGGACCAACTCAATACAGGGAGGCTGTCAAGTATATGATGACTGATAGTGACACCATATATGTGGCCTCAGTGAACCACTAACAAGTCAGTACCTACCTGGACTCTGAAAAACACCCTTCTTACCTCCTCTTTCATCACAGTAGTGAAGAATGCATGGAGCCTGACTGGGTGGAGTCCAATCAAAGTGCAAATGGAATTTAAATACTTTACTGAGAAATGACCACTTTTAAGATGAAAAGAATAGCATTTCGATTTTTTTCCCCACTACTGCCATTTTCCACTCTTAAGCTACGATCTGTTATTGAGCATGAACTTGTCCAAGTAGTCAGCCCAGGGTAGAGCTGGGAGCTGCTTCAACACATGGACGAGGAGGATGTGGAAACCGAGAAGGGTTTGTGGCCATGACTGAAGGCATGTTTATGCCAGTCAGAGATTCCTATCTTTATCCTTGGGACACATACTGAGGATCTCTAGAGGGCTCACTGAAGAAGCAGGCTCTGCTTAGTCTTTGAATGCAGTGTTGGGAAACGCTCATTCTGGCTGCACAGAGCCAAGAAACTGTGCTCCTAGACCCAGTGCTATTAACTTTTCTTTGCTCCAGACCGCTAACACTTGGCCAGCTACCCGTCTCCTTCCCACTATGGCCACAACCCACTGATGGCTGCTGCTTTCTTTGATTCAGGGAAAAGAAGCTGAAGGCCAGAGTTCAAGAGCTGGTCAGCGCCCTGGAAAGACTCACCAAGAGCAGTGAGGTCAGGCACCAGCAGTCAGCCGAGTTTGTTAATGACCTAAAACGGGCCAACAGGTAAAACCCCCTGTGAACCCCAGTGCTTGAGGCCAGGTGAAGATCTTTAACCCTCCTGGGGAAGGGTTTGTACAGAATAGAGTTCTAATATAGCTGACCAGAAACCCAGAAAATAAATGGTGAAACTCATTTCAGATTAGATGGGCTTAGAAAAATGAAACCTGTTGTGGTCCCACCTTAACACTCTCTACAATATAGATTCTAATAAGTTATGCAAAAAAATCTGTATTTGAACCAGTGTTTTCAGTTGGCAACCTAACAATCTATTGGAGCAACACCTCATTCAGTGGAACATTTTAGGGTACTTTAAACTCCAAGTTAAGAGTCTCAAAACATTTGGGGTACATGTTCTTTATATATATATAAAAAGTGAGGACTTCAGAACCTTTGTGCTATTTATTAATACTTCTTAGAAACTAAAACTGAGACAGACTTTTAAGTTTTTATTCATTTATAAAATTCAAGCTCAGTAGATATCACATTTTTATGAAAAATACAATTTTGTTAATTGTAATTCGGGTGGCACATTTTAGTTTTGTAAATGTGCTTGGCTTATGAAGAGACCTGGATTTCACAATCCGCTCTGCCATCAACATAAGAGAAGATCCCCTGAATGAGGTTGGAGTCAATGTTCTACTTTGGAGCACAGAAATAGAATATGTAGACACACCTGGGTTTATTTCCTGCCTTAGTGCCCTTGGCCTAGGATGACTTCAGAGGCCGATCGATATTCTGTAGCTGACAACATTTCCTTACAGCCCAAAGCATAGCAAAGCTGGAGTAAAGACCTCTTCCCCTCTCCTGGGTAAGAGAACACTATACAATTTATACTTGACCATCTGTAGCTAGCAGCCATGAAACAACTACACCTACTCTCTGTACGTTTCTAGAATTCAGCATCCTCAGTGTTACCTGTTTGGGTTGTGGCCACTTTGGTTAGCTCCTCCTACAGCCTGGGCCTGGGTTAGTTTGCATAAGCCAGAATCCTAGTACTGAGTAGCTTCTTGCCACTGGACCTTGAATTCTTACTGGAGAGCCGGACTGAGCTCTTCAAAGCAGTGCTCGCTCCACCTGGCCGTCCAGCACACTGAGGAGGGTGACACTCATCCCTCAGAATGAATCTTTACTCCCTTCCCTTTGTCCCTACAGCAATCTGGTGGCTGCCTATGAAAAAGCGAAGAAGAAGCATCAAAACAAGCTGAAGAAGTTGGAATCTCAGATGATGGCCATGGTGGAGCGACACGAGACCCAAGTGAGAATGCTCAAGCAAAGAATAGCTTTGCTGGAAGAAGAGAATTCCAGGCCACATACCAACGAGACTTCGCTTTAACAGGCAGTCATTCAGGCACCACAGTTCTGCCCCAAGGGGCTAAACTCCAGCAGTTCTGAAGTCCTCAGAAAGGATGTGTATAGGTCACAGGCTCCGTCCTTGGAGTGTGTGGTCACCAAGGCACTGTGGGTTACTGTATGCACAGGCTCCAGCTGCTCCAGGCCTGGCCACAAAGGGCGTCAACAATGGCTCCAGCCACATGATTAGCTGTGTCTTGTATCTGCTTTCCCCATTGAAGTTCTCATGGTCTCACTTGTTCTGTGCAGCATTGGGAATCCAGGGATTTGGTTTTATGTGGATTTCTGAGCCTTTTTTTCTTTCCCTTTTTCCTTTTCCTAGAGTGTGGACTTTTCTTTTGACACCTGAATTTCTTCCTTCCTCCTCCAAGCGAAAAGCAACAGTGTTTTATGTCTCCAGCATCTAGGGCTGGCAATTCATTACAGCAAGGCTCTGCTTTCCATGCCCTGTGATACCTGATTCTTGAGATACAGTCACATAGTGGTTATTGGTTGGAAGCTACAGACCAGAGGGTGTATACAGTGTGTCACTGACTATCCCAGTCACTGCAGGTATACACAGAGCAACAGCAGGGCTATGCGTGACAGTTCTGTACTGGAATGAAAACATCTTCCACTTTTATTTTGGATAAAATAGGGCTAAGATGGAAGCTGTTTGGATTCCCTTATAGCAAGAGTAAAACTTAGAATACTCTTGATATTTGTAGTGAAGCTAAGATTTTACCAGGGGTTTCTTCCAGAACAGAAAAAGCAGTATTAGCTCTTCTTCCCCAGCCGAGGGCACTACAAAGCTCCTTCTGAACCAAAACCTAGCCAACTTGAGCACATGTGGCCCTGCCTCCCTGTGAGCAAGAGGCTTTACACTGTTAGACACCAAGAATACCCTTAATATTGTACAAAATTGTTCCCATCTATTTAATAGAGTACCACTGGACCTTTAGACCCTGACATCATGAAGGGGGCTGGGTAGGGAATGGCTGGTAGGTTTCCTGTTCATCCCTCCAGATGTGATGACCGGCAGGCAGCACCAGAGTTCTAGGGGAATATCACAGATGCATTTATTCTCTATTGTAGCCTTCACTGTTTTACCTTCTGCTGTTCATGGATACAATTAAAGAACAGCTTGGCTTTACTCCCCCCTCTCTTCTCCTGTAGTCCCCAAGCCTATCCATCTACATTGAGAAATGGGTTCCACTGCCATGGTTATCCAGGGGAAAGATGCCACATATATGACCCTGGTGTTGCTGTAGACTGCTCGCTATAGGTGGGTCTGTTTTTCAAAAGCACACCCGAGTTCCTCAGCCTTCTGGGTAACAGGGAGATACTCCGGCGTCCTTCTCCTACAACAGCCCTTCCTGCTTGGACCAGAGCTAAGCTGCTCATCCTGCAAACTAAGAGAAATGTGACTGGTTTGAGTTAAGGCCTGGTTTTTGAATGTTGACGGCTTTCCAGTCTTTTGTCAATACCTGTGATCTGTTTCCTCAGTGTTCACTTTTTGGGTAAAGTTGTATTTTATTATGAGGATATGTAGAAACATCTGTTGCCTCTCCACCACTCCAAGAATTTAATAGATTAAATTAGCTTTCAGTTTTCTGGCCATCCTTTGGAAATGTCTGTCCCTGAGCAAATTGGAATAGGTATGGCTGTCCTGCTGGAGGAGACACCACAATCCAGGTAAGGGATGGTTGCTGGGCTTCCTGTTCTGTCCGGCCAGATGCAGTGATAAGAGCATTTGGTGCTCTAAGTGAATGGAAGCAGCAATGACAGCCTGCCTGCTGAGCTTTCTGTCTCCCTACCCCCAGGTAAAATCCCAGAGCCTACTAAGTCCTAAGTTCCTCCACAGGGGAAGCCCTCTGAGCCTCCCTGGCCTTAGTCTGAGTTTAAAAGTATATAAATATATGGTGCCTTGGTGAAAATTTGCCAGGCTAAATCACCACATTTTTGAGTAAGTGGGAAAGGGCTATACCATCTTTTCCTTATGACTGTCAATGTTTGTTGAGGGTGACGCAGCAGGCATTTGGTTATCTGAACTGTGGAAGTTACTAAACTAGACCGATTAAAATACACGATAGCAGGTGCTTGGGTGATTTTCCTTTTTGTTTCACCTGGCGCTTCCTGAACCTACTTTTAAATAGGAAATGGTTTCTATTAACATATCTCTTGGGGCAAACACAATTACCTTGATATTTGTATGGCATTAAAAAAAAGCTTTGGACTTTCATATTTTGAATTCCCCAATTCTTCAGTGGTTGCTCTCTCCAGGCAAGTCACCTTTACTAATCAAAGCCAATTTTGGCTCATAAGAAGACAGACCAATCAAAAGGAACCGTTTCATAGTTCTGAACTGTGGCAGGCAAACCCAACCAGGGCAGCAGCAGTAGGCAGAGACAGCTGTCTATGGCCAGGTCTGGTACTCAGCAACCAACCCCATCTATATCACCCAAACGCCTTGTGACAGTAAGAAAGTGTCTACTGGGCCCACAGAGGCTGTCATGTGATCAGCCGAAGAGACCTGTCCCTCTGTCTTACTGCAGGTCTAGATGAGGGCCACACATCACCAGTGGAGACAAACACCCTTCACTCCCTCTCATCATATGTTGCAACTGGATGCTCCATTGAATTGACACCTCAAGTCTTTGTTAGCCTAAGTGCTTACCTCTCCTTTCAAAGGCATGCACTCGCAGGGTCCGCAGCAACATTTTACAAGGGCTTCGGAGAATTCTAGACTAGAACTTTGGTGTGGGTCTATAAAAGGAAGTGCAGACCAAGCCACAGTCTTAGGCATTTATTCTAAAAACTGTTGAGAGGGGGCTTAGTAAGGACCGTGCCATTGTGAGGGACTATTGGAAGTGTTCTGGTTCCTACACACAGACGTTATCGTAAAAGAAATGTGTGCTGCAGTGTTGGAATGCCTGCATCCCTGGCAAGGACTGAAAACTACCAGGCTTCTGTATCACCCATAATCTGTGGCCCACAATGAATTCTATGCAACGATATTTCAGAGCTGCCTGGAGTTCAGGTTGTCACGCTTATGTTTTAAGTGAAGCGTAGAGAAAAGCCTCAAGACAGTAACAAAACCACCGCTCTTTGTCAACACGTCCTTCCATAAATGCTTTCAATTTATGTTTAATTGGGAGTATGTCTACTCAGTATACAAATACAGTGAGTGCTCTAAGTAAAACAGCCAAGTTCATTAAGTGTCGTGTCACCTACTGAACTACACCGTTTTTAAGAGTTCAACAGAGAACAATTCTTTGGTGGCTAAAATTTCTGCACTGATCTTCACTAAGGTATGCTCCTAGCTGGGATGGGGGTGGGTGCTAGAGCTTAAGTAACATTAGTATTTTCTTTCTGCAGTACACTACAACAACGTCTGAACAAGACATAATTGTGGAAGAAATCACCAATTAAATTTCTGTCTAGCCAATGGAACCTATATGACAAATAATCTAAGTGACAATGACAGAACAGCACCTGGGCCACAGCTTGCAACCTCCTTGTAGAGCAGGAATGGCTTGCTACAAAAACATCACCACCTTTTTAAGTGTGCACACAATCGAACCCCCATATTTATAGAGGTCAGGCTGAAGTCAGCCCTGAACTCGCGGCCTCTCATTTCACTTCGCTTTACGTTCTAAACACCTTTGTATTCATTTAGAAATATACACCTCTGTTCCCAAGAGCCTATGTGAGATGCTGTGATCATGCTTGTGTAGAGACAGCTTCACATACAGGCAAGCATTACAATTTTGGCAATCCAGTATAACCATAAGAGTGTCTGATAATCTGAATGTGTGTAGAGGGGGAAAAAAAAAAGGCAGGCCAGGTCATGGAAACAAGAACCAGTGTTGGATAACAACACCCTTGACTTAGTATTAGATCTTCCTAGTCTCCTCTGATAATTATCCCACACAGCAGGTTCTGTAGAGAACGACACACCCATACAGATGCTCTGGTTTTGTATTTCTGCTCTCTTCCATGTTTGAAATGTGGAAGATGTTGTTCTGTTGGTAGAACTCATAGCATCTTTTTTGCAGTGCTTTTGTTGGGACACCTGCTTCAAGAGCCCCCATAACCCAATTTTCTTAGGACCTGATGCAGAGACTACAAAAGTTCACTTCTACTTCTAATCTGCTTTTAGACATACTGTTAACTTACTGTGCATGAAATTTTAACTTTTTTATTAATTGAAAATTTGCTTTTTATACCACTTGAATTAGAAATCCTGCTTGAATGTACTGTTATCAAAGCACACGTGACTGTGTTTGCATCTGCCAGTACTGTTCTGTTTGTACGAAGTCTCATTTTAAAGTGGCTACTAAACACTGTACTATAACTTGTAATTTTTTAGACTCACTCGTAGCTTTAAATGTTTCCAGATGCCTTTAGTTTTAGCTGTTGTAAAATAGCTACTTTGTGTTATTTGATATAGAATTGTTTTAAAAAAGCCTCCATTTATTTATACAGAGACATTTATAATATTTTACAAACATTCTTATATTCTGAATAAATATTTCTAATTCCATGCTGTACTTTGTTTTAATTAAAGAGTAAGGATGTTCTATAGAACTGTTTGCCTGCTATACATTTAAATACAATCCAGAGATGCTTGCACTGAATCAGGGGCTAGATGTAAGATTATTTCAGATCAAAAGAACAAGACAACACATTTTTCATTTATCAATTTTTATTTGGCTGCCCTTCACAAACAGCATCAACAGAATGTTCTCTATTGAATGATCTTTTTAAAGACTATAAAAAAGGGAAAAAATAAAAGTATCAGAAAGTCAAATGTAAACTACAAGATAGCAAGCAGTTTTTCATAGCATCTCAAAAGTGTTAAAACACTGACTTTTGCTATATGGAAAGTATTTTTGATAATAACAGTTATATAGCTGAGGACTCTAAAAGAACAGTGCATTTCTCTTGCCTGAGACCCAGGGACAACAGGGCATTCTGCTGATGACCTGGTTCTGGTCTAAGTCTAAAACTCACTGCACTTTACATATACGGTCTGTATCTCCTGCTCAGCACTATACTCCTGGTTAAGATAAAGGTGAAACATCCCCTGGTTCACCTTCGTTTCTGAATGGATTGTACTTTTTATATTTCTATCAATGCAAACAGCTTCTCACATTTATCCCATGCATTCATAACACTTTTGTCCAGAGGGATGGCAACTAAGAGTAACAATCTGCAATAACCAGTAACAGTAATGACTTAAACCTACAGTAAGCACAGAAACAGAACCAAGGGTAAAGTAGTGACTAACACTGCCTAAGCAGAAGAATTTATGGGTAATGCATTACAAACAGAATTAGACCAGCATTAACACAGTATGTGACAGAAAGCCGATGTGCACAGCCTTCCATCATGGTCAGTGCATTCTGTAAGGTATGCTTTTAGCTTCTAAAAGTGTGGGTTACATTAAGAAGCTTTTAGAAGTCACAGCACACTTATCGTTAAAAAGACAGCCCTGCACTGCTCAGTGAGAACACAGCACTACCTTTACAAGTGTAGTGCTCCGGAACCACTAATTCATAGACAGGGTCTTCAGAGGTTCATGATGTCCCATCGATGTAAGTGAAAACCAGTTCGAACCATTTCATAGACACTGAACTTGAGGGAGGCAGCGGTGGGGGTGGGGGGAAGCGTGTTGTGTGTTGTCATACTACAGTGAACATAACAGGCTATGGTGTGGGGGGGGTCCTTTTTGATTCCCTATGTATTTGACAAATACTTTCATACCATCACAGACATACATAATCATATAAAGGGTTTTACATCGTCTTTCTCCAAGTACTAAAATATAAAAGGTGTTAGGCAAAGATTATATGCTAAATCGTTTCACAAAAGACAACTGGTTAATGAAGAAGCAAAGTTTACAAATCTAAAGTCTAGGTTTTTCGCTCAACATTATATATTTTATCATCAATGAAGTGACTTCACTAAGTTTATGTACCAGCTTCTGCAGCTTCCATGACTCAGCATATTACTTCCAGATAAACTCACAAGTAGACTGTCTCAAGACTGCACTGTCCAGAAACATCAGGTCTTCATAACACAGTGTAAGCCCCTTCAGACCAAAGACATGGCACATAAAATATACAAATTTTATTCACTTTTGCACCCAAATAAAACTATATGCTTCATTTTTGCTAGGTGAAGACTATTCTTGTTTGTTTTAAGACAGGGTTTGTCTGTGTAGCCTGTGGCTGTCCTTAAACTCAGAGACCCCCCTGCCTCTTCCTCCCAAGTGCTGGGATTACAGGTGTGTGCCACCACAACTGGCCTGATTTAAAACCATCTTAATAAGAGAATATCACTTAAAATAGCTAAATGCATGAATATTATGAAAAGACATTATGATTTCATTGAAGCCAACAGATTAACTGAATTATACATAGGCCTAGTAAGTCAATATTCATTTTTAAAACTACAATAAGATTTCAAACTAATCAAAAAATATAAAAAATAGTTTTTAAAAATTAAAGCAAAGTTAAGGGCTTTACTGTTCTTTCTTTGTTGACCTGAAATAAAACTATTTATACATGGAAGTTAGTTGCGCCCTTTCTTAATTTGAAACATGTAAAATGAATGGCTCATTTCCTTGGATACTTGCATTTGACACTGAATACTTGTGTAACATTCAAACACAACCCAAAATGTGTTACACAGACAGCAGTGAAATGCAGACTCCTGAAGAACTGACCCGCGCTGTTCTAAGGTACTGTATATTCCATGTGTCCCAGGATACCACTGCTCACAAGCCACCCTCGAAGCCCACAGCTGGCACCCCTGCTTTCATTTATGATTCTGATGAATACTGCAAAGGCTGTGCTAATGTCTTTTCTTTTTTCTTTGAGACAGGGTTTCTCTGTATCCCTCGCTGTCCTGGACTCTCTTTGTAGGCCAAGCTGGCCTCGAACTCACAGAGATCCGAGTGTCTCTGCTTCCCAAGTGCTGGGATTAAAGGTGTGCGTCACCACGCCTAGCAGGCTGTGCTAATTTCTTAAAGCTTGAGAGATGGTTTTGAAAAATGTTCAACTGGGTCCCAAATATTCCACCAGACTAGAGCTACTGTTTTAGACATTTGGGTCAAATTAAAATTAGAAAGTTTTCTCCCTTCTACTTTAAAAACTCACTGTCCTGAGAACTAGGTGCTAGGAAATGTTGCCTGTCTCACACTAGAACTGTGAAGTGTTTTCTGCTCCTACACCAATTTCACAGCTACTTACGCTGACTTGAGAGAGCACAGCCCTTCTATCTCCTTTATGCTCAACAGTTAAAAAGATACGGTGAATCCTCTCCTCATGGTGTCAGACATATTAGAGATGTAGTAAGCACAAAAAGACTGATGATTCCTGAAATAAATGCTCAAAAAAATGGCACTGAACAAAGTAGCTAGTAACAACATCAACAAAACTTCTCAACCCCCATGGCAGACATATACTGGGGGCCTTAGCTCCCACAAAAGAACATATGTCCACTAGGAAGACCAGATCATACCCTGAAAACTGACCCCTGTAGTTTCTTTCCCCAGAGAACACTTGACCAACATGACCCCCAACTACCAGCTTCTTGAGGCAAATTCCTTTTAGACTGTGCCACCAGGCAGCTATCAGAGACACTACCCGCCCTTCTGCTACACACTAGCACCCAAGGGTAAATGGAATCTCTCTCTCTTTTTTTTTTTTTTGGTTTTTCGAGACAGGGTTTCTCTGTTTAACAGCTCTGGCTGTCCTGGAATCGCTTTGTAGACCAGGCTGGCCTTGAACTCGCAAAGATCCGCCTGCCTCTGCCTCCCAAGTGCTGGGATTAAAGGCGTGCGCCACCACCGCCCGGCTATGGAATCTCTTTATTGCCAGTTTCAAATCAGATGTTCCACTGAACAGTTCTCAAAATTTCTCAACAAAGCCTCTGAGTTTTAACAGAGTATGAAGACGTTGGGGGGTGGGGGGGAGAGGACCCAAACAAACAAACACTGTCAGAACTCAGTTAATAGATGCCTTTACATCCAGTTCTATACAGGAGGGTGGTCCAAGACTTCGGTTTTCACAGCTATAGAGGATTTCAATGACAAATGCTGTTTGTCACAAGGAAACTGCTGCCAGTACACCCTCATGACTGTACCATACTCTGGGCTATCTTGTTACAAACAACAGGGTGGTTAAGAGCAGTGGCCTTTCTGGCAGAGGACCTGGGTTCCATTTCCAGCACTATCTGTAACTCCAGTTCCAGGGAGGATCATCCGACATTCTTCTCTGGCCTACTTGGGCATCAGGCACACGTGGCACACATACAAATACACAGGCAAAACACCCATATATGTTTAAAAAGTTAAAGCAATAAAAAAATTATTAAAAACAAAACCCAGAGAGCCTAGAGCTCAGCAGAATCAACACAGAAAGGACCCAAACACTAGTCCTTAAAGTGAGAAGAATTATGCTAGAATCAATGAATTGCTTGGCAATCGTACTCAGAAAACAACACTTCTCCGAGGAGTAGAAAATGCCCGGGAGAGACTGTACTTTGCGATCCAGCTCGGGCTGGGCTGGCCAAGCTTTTCATGTGCAGCGTCTTGTAAGCACTCACATGCTAGTGATGCTCAGCAGTTCTTTCCTCACACTCTGCCCAGAAACTCTGACTATCTGCTCTTTTCAGGAAACTTTCCCAACACACTTGGGAATGCCAATCTACTTTTGACAGATCTCACATTGCCTGTCTCCATCTTCCAACACAGTCTTCAGGAATAACCTGTATGCACAGAGAAAGATGTAGAGAAGGCCCATTTCTAGGCATTTAAGAAACTATAATAAATGTATTCTAAAGTGTTATAACACCAGGAATGAACCATTCTAGCCCAGCCTCACCAAGCTGTAAGGAGTAACACTACATACATAAAGGTGAAGAATAAATACCTTTAGACACAATAGTGGTGTCCTTTATTGATGGTCAATTCAAGTTAAAACACATTTGAACCTCTTCTCTCAGGCTACCCAACAATATAACTCAAAACCAGGAGGAAGAAGTATTAATGAATACAGCCATGAATAATGATACCAAAAAAAAAAATACTGCCTCAGAGAACATACTCAACAGCTGTCATTAAAATCTCCACAGAGGTACACACAGGTAGGTACACACAGGTACACACAGGTACCGAAAAAGCCAAGAGACATTACAGGAAGAAAACCAGCCCAGCAAATGATCATTTCTAGGTCTCCCTCTCTCCTTACTGTTTAACTAATGATAGAGAAACAGAACTGGTGAGGAATTTGGTAACAAAATGTTTTTAATGCATGCAGGCACCAGTCCTTGACATTTTTAGAAAACACAGTATTTTATAAAGGAATTTTATTCCTATAGTCATTCTCCTAGATTTGCATTTTCCTGATATTACATGTAAATCTACAAAACCCCCAAAAGAAAAAGTATAGCCAAGTCTTACAGCACAATATTAATCTGCTATATAGCTCCAATATCTGTAGTTACTAATTATATTTAATATAAAAATAATGATATTCAAAGGTCAAAACAGTAAGCAGGGACTACAATTCCTCTGACAGGTCTGGCAGACTATCTTTCATATATTGGTACAGAAATCTAGTTAGGCCGTTCACTATGTTTAACCAGTTTCACCCACGCTATCAGATCTATTAGCTTTTTCCAGCCCCTTCAAACGCTCGTGTCTCAGTACGGAAATCACTGTTTGAAATCCTAGAGTCATTCATTCATTATTTCTTAACAAAAACTTGCAGAAGGTATGTAAACTGTATCCTTTGTCTCTTGGACTACAATGGTTAAGGACAAAGTTATTTAACATTCTTCAAACCACTGAAGTTACACATAAAAGCACCTACAAACTTAGACTTAAAAAGATTCACAGTGCACTGCACTTTGGAACACATGTGGTTGGATCTAAAGGACGTTTAAAAGGTGATTTCCAAGTCCCACCCCTCAAACAGAAAAAACCATAAGGCTGATGTATCCACTGCTCCATCCAGCACCTTCAGACCCAGCACGACACAGAAGAAATTAGTGCACACTCAAGCATCCTCATCACCAGATTCTATGAAGAAATGGTAACACAGCTCAGAGAAGAATTCCAGTCCTGTGTTAACCATGGTCTCTCAGATAACCTGACCAGTGGAGGAGTGAGCACAGTGGATGTACATTAACAAGGTACAGAGACTGAACACTTTCTGCATAGCTGAGCCACATCACACATACAAACCTTCATTCCCTTTCTAGCATGCTTTTAACTTTAGACAGTTGAGAGAGCTAAAGCCTGAAGTCACCATAATTGCATCCCAACCACATTCTTGTTTTGTTCCACAGTGTGTTAAATGCATCGGTACATGATTGGTCGGTTCTTACAGTCAACCACTTTAAGAGGCCATACCTTCTGGTAACTAAATGCTTTTACTTTAGTATTGAGAGCTCAAAAATCCAACCTCTACAGGCACCAGAGACTGAACTACTCACTTAAGAATAACACACACACACACACACACACACACACACACACACACACACAAATTCCCAGATGACAATAAAAGTGAAAATGACTCACTGCCGGGAAAACTTTAGCTTTCACTCCCTTAACAATTTAACAGAAGAAATCTGGAATGCTGGGACCAACTATAAATATGGCTCAAAAAGACCCAGGAATGCAGCTGTATTTATGACAAGAACAGTAAGGGCTTCCGAACACAATCATATAGTGCGTTAAAAAGCAGAGGTCACAGGAGGAGTCACAAAGTAGTCACAGAAAAGACTCTACACACACTGCATCATTGTGAAGTCTCCTGCTTAGCACCTAGTGATACTTTCAGTAATAAATAGAATCTCTTCTTTAAAATCAGCCATTTAAAAGTTAAAGCAAAGTAGTAATACCAAGTGAATTCCTTACATTAATAGCCCTTCTTTTAAAAGTTCCACAGGGTTAAGCTGAACCCCAATTAAATAGGCTACATATACAGAATAAAGATTTCTATAGTAATATTTATAAGCAGAGATATACTTTGTGGATACCACTGGTAAAAAAACAACTTTAAAAAACCCACAAGACAGATGCACATGCACACATGCACTCAAACAGCCCAGCCCACCCCACCCCTGGGGAAATATTCTCAGTGAGGTCAGATGCAGCCAAAACTGTATTGTCTCCTTAAAGCTGTGGTGATTGTCCTCAGTTACAGGTGGCCCTTTGTAAAATGGGCATTGTCATCCTTTTTGGATTTAAGTATCCTAACTAAAGGAGACAATACAAAATACATTCCTAGGTGTAAACTAAGTACATTACTCCAAGGGTCCCCAGTGACATGCTTTGTTTGTACTAGGTAAATTGTATAACTCCTTCTTTCTCACTTTTTAACCCAGGGGCTTCAAGATATTAATAAGAAGCATGTCACTCTGCTATTACTGCAAACAGGAAGCTACGACGACATCAGCTTCCACAGATCAACAATGGGGAGGCAGTTTTCCACACATGCTCACACAACTAGAATCTGGATAGATGTTTCACGTGAGCACAGTCATTGCACAATACTGAACGGAGGCAGGACGGTCAAGGCGCGACCCAAAGTAACTGCCAGCGACTGGCTTCCATGCTTTCTCCACAGTCAGTCACTCGCATGCTTTCTGACAGCAACATAAATCAAAGTACAGCATCAGCCCCCTCGCTGACTCCTTTTCTCTCCAGGCTGTGGACTGGTTCCCGAGGAAGTGCTCAGGGGTTCACTTTGCAAACGAGTGTGGTTTTGAAGATGAGGTGCTAAACAAACTGACAAAATTCCAACTAGAAGGATTGCATTCTCAGTAGTTGGAACCAGAAAACTGCCTGCAATCCTGATGTCATGTTTCAGCTCTTCTCATTAATAATTGGGGTTTTAAGTTTCTTTTTAAAAAGTTCAATAAGCAATTTTTGCAATCACTAAGCTGGGGAGATGAAATACTCATAATAACTTGGCTACTTATTGATGACTCCATCAAAACAACTCTTTTCTTGATCAGAATACAAAGACCCACAGTCACACAAAATAAATGCCTTCAGAAAGGAAAAGACAAAAAACATAAGCAACCAAAACTTCGTTCCAAACACTGAAATGGTAAATCCACATAAAACATTCTAACTGCATTTACAGTGCAAATTTGTGTTTCTTTCTAGTTTCTCTTCTGCACAGAAAATCTCTTTAGAAACACTGGCTCCCTACACTTCGGTCAAACACCTGAGAAAGGTAAGGCTTGAGGAGACACCCACTGGAACGCAACAGGCCTCCGATCGTGGGGCTTCTGCAGTGTTCCTGCTGCTGTCACAGGTCCAAGGTTTTCATTATAGCATTTTGGTCAAACTTGAAACTCAGAAAGGTTCTAGATGAAAACGGGAACTTGCAGTGTCCGTTGCATGCTGCAGGCTGTCCCTCAGCATGTTCTGCCAATGGGTCTTCACCAGAACAAGGCGAGTCACATATGGCATCTGCGTAGAAACAAAATTAGTAGTTAGTAACTCATAGGGCTTACCAGAGACTACCCTTCTCCTACTCACAGAAGGAAATACAGACGGACTGCACGCTGTTTACCTTCCTGTAATCTGACCCAGTCCTCAGTTACGATTCAACAGAATCTCTTATCGATGATCACTGCTTTGTTTCTACTTATTTCTATTAATTTAGATTTTTAATCTGCCTTGATATCACCTTGCTTTCAAAACGGGGATATTGTTAGCTCTTGTATCTGTATTTTGTAACATAGTAACCAGAGCTGGATAGAGGTTAATATGAAAATTACCATTACAACTTAAAAAAAAAACTGTAAAGATTACATGTACAGAAACATACAGTTAAAGTTACCATGTCTCAACAGACAACACAGAAAACCTCAAAAGCTCTCTGACAACAATCAGTCTTAGCAATGCCTTTTGGACACAGTACCAAAAGCCAAAAGAAACATATCAATTTAAAAGCTAATGGAAGCCCCCCTCCCCGTGTTTAAAAGATAACCTTAACTTTCCATAGTAAGATGAGAGCATCTTTGCTCATTTTTTAATCCTGTGTATATACAGCTACCCAACAGCATGAGCACAGGCATGTCATGGCACATGGAGGTCAGATCACCACCTCACCTGGACATGGAGGTCAGACCACCACCTCACCTGGACATGGAGGTCAGATCACCACCTCACCTGGACATGGAGGTCAGACCACCACCTCACCTGGACATGGAGGTCAGATCACCACCTCACCTGGACATGGCCTCTTGGTTGCTTCTGCATGGGCCACAGCCAGGCTGACTGCCCACAGACCTCTGGGAATCCTGTCCGTTTCTCATCTTCTCACAGGGGCACCGGGATTACACATATGCACTACCATGTCTGGCTACACATGGGTTTTAAGGGTCAGAGCCCAGGTCCTCTACTCACTGAGCTGTGTTCCCAGACCCATTTAACACAGCTTTTGTTTTCATTTTTAAAAGCTCATTGGTTATATCAAGTTGACCTGGTGTCTGCAGTAGTGACTCTAAGCTCCTGAAAGTGGAGATGATTCACTTAGCCATTTTAGGGCAGTGCCAGCAATGAGTCATTGGTGGATTTCCATCTGAAAATTGTCTTTAAATATTTAAATAAGCCGGGCAGTGGTGGCGCACGCCTTTAATCCCAGCACTTGGGAGGCAGAGGCAGGCGGATCTTTGCGAGTTCGAGGCCAGCCTGGTCTACAAATTGAGTCCAGGACAGCCAGGGCTATACAGAGAAACCCTGTCTCGAAAAGCCAAAAAAAAAAAAAAAATTTAAATAAAAAAATGCTCCTCATTTCTTTTTCTTTGTTTCTTTTTTGGTTGTTCTGCCAACACTCTCTGTAGATCTGGCTGGTCTCAAACTCAAAGAACCATCTGTCTCTGCCTCCTGGGTGCTGGGATTAAAGGTGTGTGCCACCACTGTCCAACACTCTTCACTTCTTAAAGAGTTTTCAGTATGAAAGGTTTCGATTTTGATGAACATGTAATCATGGCACAAGGAAATTTCATTCTATTCAAATTAGCACTTAAGAAAAACCCATGGACTATACTTACAAATGATATTAATCAAATGTGAGTAGCACTCAAATAACTTTTCTATTTCGTTATGTTTAGTTTCTCAGGTGGTCTGAATGAGAATGGTATCCCCAGGCTCATATATTTGCATGCTTATTCCCCAGATGAAGAACTGTTTGGAAGGAGTGGGAGGTGTGGCCTTGTCGGAGGAAGTATGTTGCTTAAGTCCACTCCAGTCCAACCCAATGAATGTGGCTGCTGTCTGTCTATCACGATGTAAAGTTCTTAGTGCCATCACCAGCACCCTGAGTGCCTGACAGCTGCCGTGATAAGGGACTAAGCCTCTAAAACTGTAAAAAGTAAGCCCACAATGAAATGCTTTCTTTCTTTTTTTTCTTAAGGGCTCCATGTAACTTTATTTCCAGGCCTGGTGTTGATGTCAAATGAGTTATTTAAAAAAAAAGCATTTGTTTTTGTTTGTTTTTTTTTAAATTATTTTTATTTTATTTAATTGCTATATTTTTTCTTTTGTCTTTTTAAAATTTTATTTATTTCTTCAAGTTACATCTCAATCACAATCCCCTCCCTACTCCCCCTCCAGTCCCACCCTCCCACCCTGTTCCCCTCAACCCACCCATCCCCTTCTTTTTTTTTTAAGTTTAAAGTATATCTTTTTCCCCTCAACAGCTCCCCCTTTCAGTCCAACAAATGGTTCTTTCTCTTATAACAATAAATACAATACAAAACAACAGAAATAAATAGGCCACAATTATGAGAGTTTTATGGCTTAGCATACATTCCCAATGTCCACTCCATATGTATTTGGCACCTGACTTTAACATTCTACTATCTAACCATCTCCATGAGTTTAAAGTTCTATATCTAACTCAGCTTTCATACTAACTTGCATCACAATTTAAAAAATATCTTCTTAGATCCAGAACACCCTCTTGATTCCTAAACAACTCAAAATTTAACTATGAGACTCTAGCTATCTAGTCTTCAACCACCTCAGAGACCTGAGAGGGATAAATAAATCTGATTATATAATCAGAAATGCTTTCTTTTTAAGAACTGCTTTGGTCACGGTGTCTCTTCACAGCAGTAGAGCAGTGACTAAGTGTCCAAATCAGACACACTACATTACATAACTAAGGAAGGAGAAAGGGCATTATTTAAGTAAAAACTACCCTTAGAAGCAATTTAAAAAGTTGATCCCATTCCCTTTGAGAGCAGATTGAGAATGAGGCTTGCTCATTAACACATTTCCCACTCGCCTAGCTGATAAGCCAGCGTTCACAACATATATTTATGGGGACTGGCCCTGATACAAAGAGTACACACAGCAGCAAATAATGTTATCTGGATCACTTATTAGTAACTCCTTCTAGACAGTTTCTACTGTAGGAATAGCACACACAAATCTCTGTAGTACATAGGCAACCCTTCCTGTGTAACTATCATTACCACAGAGCTCACTGATGTCACAGCTGGTAAAAACAAACCCAGCCCCACAGGACAGATGTTAAAAAAAGAAAATGGCTTGCCTGTCTCAAAGTTGTCCTGAAGTTTTCGTGGATGCAGCTTCTTTTCACATTTCTATTAAAACAAACAAACAAACAAACACACACACACACACACACAGGCACAGTAGTCTCTGGTTATTTTTAGAAACTCAAGAGATACACGATCAAACATCTCTAGAAGAAATAAACCAGGAATCTCATCATCATCCCCAGTGGGTTTCTTTTAAGCCCAACTTTAAACAGTTTGGAGAACATGTACCTATTTCATCACGTACTGTGACCAGAAAGAACGGCTATGAACACCACACTGCACAGCCTCCTGCTCTGCCCAGGGCTGTTCCACAGCACATTATGCTGTTACCCCAGCGCTAGGAACCACAGCCAGGGCCTGCCCTGTGCCAGGCGCACACAGCCCTGCAGGGAACTACGTCCCCCAGAGTGCTCACTGCATGGGAGCACCACTCCTTCTGAACAAGGGCAGACGCCCACCGTCACTTCTGCTGACCCAGGGTGATCTGCTGAAAAGACCTACAATGCTGCATCTAATACCAACTTCTTGGATATTTACATCTTTTTCCTGTTTTCACAACAGAGAGTAAAGGGAGGAATTTTAACATTTACATTCTCCCTTTACATTCTACTCAAAAAAACAAACAATTTTTCAGTTTTCAGAGAGAGGCAAAAACCTAACAGCAAATTTTATGTTTTGCCAATATACTCAGTAATACACAATTCAGCATCAAACCCTTTTATCTCTGCTGGCCTGGTGAGGAAAGACATTATTGTATTTTAACAGCTGCTGTTTAACTTATAAGACAGTGTCTTAGTCCTAGGCAGGCCTTAAACTAGCAGCTCCTAGTTTGTGGTTTCCATGGCTGACCACTTTTCACGGGTCCAGTCATTTCCAGCTCTCTCTGCTTTGTATTTATCATTGGTTTCTCTTTAAAGACTTAAAAATGTTAAAAAAATTTTATTAACCCCCCCCCAAAAAAAATCAACTGACCACCACCCACCAAAACAAAATTACGTAGACTGTATAACTCGATGAAGTCTATACAATTAGAATAGTCACTCAGGGCTGCGGGACTTGATGCTGGACTTCACTTTCACTATTGGTATGTACTTAGTCACCACTGAGTCAAAAAGTCTGAGTTAAAACTAGAAAAACAATCCACTTTATATCCTGTTCAATAGCTGCACCCAGTCCCTCCTCATCTAAAGTATAACATAGAAAAAAGGATAAGAAAGGCTAAATACTACAGGATAGAAACTTTGTTAAAAACTCTGAATTTTCAAAACAAATTTAACACATCAAATTTCTCAAAAAACAATCAAAAGTTTTTTTTTTTTTTTTTTTTTTTTTTTTGGTTTTTCGAGACAGGGTTTCTCTGTGTAACAGCCCTGGCTGTCCTGGACTCGCTTTGTAGACCAGGCTGGCCTCGAACTCACAGAGATCCGCCTGCCTCTGCCTCCCAAGTGCTGGGACTAAAGGCGTGCGCCACCACCGCCCGGCCAATCAAAAGTTTTTAATGAGTTAAGTTTACAAAGTAACTTGGTAAGACAGGGCATCTACACAGGATTATCATTAAAAAGCATTTTTTTTTCTAAATTTTCTGAGAAACATATGACCAGTTGTATTAGAAGTCGTTTGAATATCTACTGTAATTGTCTTGTTTTTGCTAACACTTTCAACAAAATTTTAAAAAGGTAAGAAGTCAGGCAATAAACAGATAAACTTCCATTTACTGTTATAGTTAGTATACCCACGTAAAATTACCCTAGGGACTAAGTGTGCTGGAGAGTTTTATGTCACAAACTAAAATCACTGAGGAGGGAGCCTCAATTAAGAAAATATCTCCATAAGACCCAGCTATAAGGGCGTTTCCTTAATTAGTGATTGATGGGGGAGGGCACAGACCACTGTGGGTACAGCCATCCCTGGGCTGGTAGTCCTAGGATCTATTAAGAAAGCAGACTAAGCAAGTCATGAGGAGCAAACCAGTAAGCAACATTCCTCCATGGCCTCAGCATTGACTCCTGCCTCCAGGTTTCTGCCCTGCTTGAGTTCATGTCCTGACTTCCTTAGATGATAAAAAGAAAAGAGTGCCAGCTACTGTGTCTCCTTATGCTCCAGGTTGGCCTCAAAGTCAGGCCTATCTTAAGCTTGAGTTCCTTGGGCCTCAGCCTCCCAAGTACTATGCCAGCATGAGAGATTCAGTTTGTTTCACCATGAACATTATACAACATATCCACATATTGAAGCATATGGCATCCCATAAATATCTATATTCTTGTTATCAACTAAAATATGCAAATTTAATTAACATCTTTTAAAATGTTTGTGTCTGTGTGTGTGTGGGCAGGGGTGTGCCAATGCCTAGGGAAGCCAGGAGACAGCATAGAATCTCCGGGAGCCAGAGTTAGAGGCACTTGTGAGCTATCGAATCTGGGTCTGGGTACTGGACTTACAGCCTCTCAGGAGCAGCAAGTACCCTCAGCCATGGAGCCATTTTTCTCCAGGTCCCTAAACAATGTTTTTTTTTTTTTTTGGGGGGGGGGGGAGAATTGCTTGATCTTACTATAAGGTTTTCAAGGCTTTAAAAATTAAGGTAAATAACCACACAAGGTAAAAGTAGAGGGGTACCCAAATAACTATCACAGACGTGCAGTTACGAATGGCCAAAGAGTTGTAAACTTTAGTTCAGGAAGACAATAGTGCAGAATTAAATTTTATTAAAATCCAATCATGGGACTGGAAAGATGGCTTGGTGGTTAAGAGCACTGGCTGTTCTTCTAAAGGACCCGGGTTTAAATCCCAGCACCCACATGGCAGTTCACAGTCACCTGTAATGGCCGGGCGTTGTGATGCACACCTTTAATCCCAGCACTTGGGAGGCAGAGGCAGGTAATCTCTGTGAGTTCAAGGCCAGCCTGGTCTACAAAGTGAGTCAACAAAGGACAACCAGGGCTACCCAGAGAAACCCTGTCTGAAAAAAAACAAAACAAAAACCAAAAAATCCTATCACTAAAAAGCAATCAAATAGAAGTAAGAACTAAACCAGCACTGCGGTGCTTATACAACACTCGCTTCCCTCTTCAGAAGGAGAGCTGGGCACTAAGCGTTGAGTCAGTGCTCTTACCGTCAAGGGGTTCTGCTGCTTTGCTGGTTGACTGTGAACTCCGTTCGCTCTCTTCTTTTGATTAGGTGAGTCTTGATACTGTTTTCTGCCATTCCCTCTTGTATTTTGATTCTGTTTTCCCAGTAAAAAGAATTAACATGTAAATCTACAGTATAAGGACATGAATATACCCCTTTGAATGTTTATTTCGACTGATTAGAGTTCATAAAGCACCATCTAAACACTTATACAGTGCTGCACCAATTTACTTCCTTAGAAGCCGGCTCTGCAGAGAAACACTCTTCTGAAACAGGCAACAGCAAATACATCCTTCCCTAGGTCCTTTCCACACCTCCTGTCTTATACCACGCCTGCTTACAGACTGTTTATAACACAAAAACGACAGGTACAGCTCAGCAGTAAAGCTCACGCAGAGCGACAGGCCCCAGAGTCCACTCCAGCATGAAGATAAATTAAGGAGCAGGAGCAGACTGCGGGAGTCCGAGTTGGGAAGAAAAGGGCAGAGCACACATGCCGGGCGTCTTTTGTCTTCCACGCTTATTTCACACTATGCATGTGCATGGGGCTGTGGGACAGAGTGGGTGACGGTCAGAGAACACCGGGGCAGACTCGCTCTCTCCTTTCACCTGTATGCCGGCTCCAGGTCATGCTCCGGTTGTCAGGCTAGCGCAGGCAGGCGGTGTTTACACACTCAGATACCTTGCCACCCCTAAGGCTCTTGCTAATATAAAGTAAGCAGTAGGCACAATCAGTTAAACTATAATAAGCAAGTAAGTGCCATTCAGAGAATAATCTTTTACAAAATAGTAAAAATCAGAATTTTTATAACTTGAGGTTTTAGTCTTAAGTTTAGAAACAATTTTTTCAAACTTCAACTTGTACTTCAGATTTTGGGAAACGGCTGTTTAAGAGAATTGTAAGTAATGAATATAATTATTACTTTAAGAAGCTTATCTTCATTCCACTACTTACTTACAGAAAACTCTAGGTAGCTACTGAAATAAGTGGCAAACAATAACCTGACTGAAATGGGCAGTGGAGCTCAGCTTCATTTTTCTCTTAGCAGTATTTCCTTTCCTGTGCCATTCTTCGCGTAACTTGGTGCCATTAGTGTCAACACCAGTAATACTCACTTTGTCCCACAGTACTGGCTTTTCTGCTGTTTTTCTCTTGTGTAGTTCTGGAGATCTAAGATCTTGTGCATGTGAGGGAGGCACTATGCTACCAGATACCAGCACACTTTCCAAACATTTTTATTCTTCAAAACAGAAACTCTGTTCCCGGCAACAAGTGAACTACTCCGAAGTCTCCGATGCTTCCAGCCATTATCACTGCTTGGCGCCTTGTGTGGCTGTGAATCGCCTACGCAAGGCACACAGCATAAAATCACATGGCATTTGTCCCGCTATTCCTGCCTTATTTCACTCAGCCAATGTCCTCAACGACCATCTATACTGTATATGTCTCAGAATGTACTCGTTAAAGGCTAACAATGGTCCAGGGCATGCATATATCATCCAGGTGTTGTGAATGATGCCGTGATGAACACCACTATGAGATTACCTATTAAAGCCCTGTTTCTGCTTTGTCTGTTCATATATGTAGGGCCAGGGCTGCTGAGTCATATGGAAAATGCACGCTCATCTAGTGGGAACCCACCCAGCCATCTCATAGCAGCTGTTCCCTCCTCCACTTCCAGGAGCATGGCATAAAGGCTTGTTCTCGGCACCTTCACCAACAATGGTGATTTTATGACCACAGCCATCCTGAGGCATAAATGACCTCCTTTCCCCAATGACAAATACTGTTGAGTCTTTTCTGTACTTAATGGCCAGGTGAACCTTCTTTAGAGAAGTGCCTGGTCAAGGGTTTTATAGAGATTTTTTGGTGGCTATTGCTGAGGCAACAATCTAGAAACCAATAAAACATTCGTTAAGTGCAGAATAGATAAACTGACGTATATCACAGAGTATATGATACAACAGAGAGGATGTTATAATACATTGCTACTTTTTCCATAAGCAATATATCTTGCTACTCTTAACTCATAAAGTGTCTCCTCTGAAACCTTTCACTTGCGGCACACACAAGCTAAGCATCACACCCCACTACTTACTACATTGGATTTATTCCAAGGCTCTGAAGGATAGTCAGTGTCGGGTCTGCTCAAGTCACAAGTTAGGACCATGGGTGACTTCTCACCAATTCAGAGTACCACTGCTACACACAATTCCTCAGCTGAAAATGATTTTGCAGCCAAATGACATAAGCCTCTGAACAGATTTCAACACGATCCACTCACCTTTGCTTTGAAGAGGTCCGACACTTCTGCATGGTTACTGTGGGGCTTCTGCTGCAGTGGCTGCCTGTGCTTTACCCACTGGTCACTGGGAGAGCCTTCAGGAAACAGCTGCTGGCTGTGGCGGAATTTCGTTTGACTACACCAAGATTTAAAAAACAAAATGAGAAGATTTTTATTTTACTCTCAGTTCTTTGAAAGCCTATTTGAACATTTAATCTACCAACTATATATTTTACTTTTTACTATCTACCTTTTCCTACTGGAATCTTAAGTTATAAAGGCAGAAAAAAATTTTTTTTTCAAGACAGGGTATCCCTGTGTGGCGCTGGCTGTCCTGAAACTTGCTCTGTAGACCAGGCTGGCCTCAGATCCCCCTGCCTCTGAGTGCTGGGATTAGTCATGCACTATCATGGCCAGCTTAAAGTATAAATTCTGATCAGCTTTGACAGTTACATTTCCCCTCTCTTTTAGACAAGTGACTGGTATTAATAAATATTTCTTACATTAACAATCTAACATTTTTATCCCAGGATTTTCTGAACTACTTATATCATTCCCTCCTGATAAGTAACTATGTTTTTAAAATCTAAAAACTGTTCTTTCTACATTTAGTTGAAGCAGAAAAATGTATGTAGACTTTTCTCTTAATAGGATAGAAAACACATTCTTTCTAGCTGTCTCAGTAAGGAATCTGATTAAATAGGTTAGATATAGACCCAACCAGTGTGTCACATGAGATGTGAGAAATCAGGTTACTTTCTAGAGCACATAGCTCCTTAAACCACGAGAGAATCAGAACACTGCAATGGTAAAGACTTCTGAATGTGCAAAAGTCTCACGTACACTGAATTGGAGGTGTTTTTGGCCTGTCCCAGCACCCAACTTCACTGCAGCCTTTGTTCTGAACATGGACACACACACTTTGTAATGAATATGCCATCAACCCAGGGAACACCAGGGAACATTATGTGAAAAACAGCTGTTTAGACTTGAGACTAAAATATATTGTAGGCTCCTTATTGGTACAATTGTATGTATATAAACACATACAATATAACTTTGACTCTTACAGAAAGAAAATGGTTTAGTTACTGAATGCAGACTGTCAGTGTTTTCCTGTCACCCCCAGCACATATGTATCATATCAGCTTATCTTTGCATTGTTTTCTGTTAAAATGCTTCATCTGGGCCTGAAGTAGCTTAGCATGTAGAGCAATGTGCTGTATGGGCCCAATGTTCTGAGTTCATGCTTTGGAGCCCATGGGTGGAAGAAGAGAAGTGACTCCAAGAGGTTATTTTCTGACTTCTACAGGCTTGCCAGGCTACCTGCATGCATGTGAGCACACACACACACACACACACACACACACACACACACACACACACAGGCACGCAAACAGAGAGACAGATACACAAACACCCTTAAAGAAGAACATTTCATTTTGAAAATTGCTGCCTGAGATGTCTACCTTAGTTTCATGAAAAATAGTTAAATGAATCTTGGCTTGGAATTAGGACAGAATCTATACTAATTTTTGACATGGTCCTAAGCACACATCTCCCATTTTGCATTATGTATTTATAAACACAAGGCAGTGTTCTGAGCACAGATGAACACAAATATTAAAGTATCAGTCAATTCTGAAAAATGTTAAAGGCAGTATCTACATCATGTTTGGCAGTAAAAATATTTAGCTGAGACTTAATTAACTTTTCTTTTCTTTTTGAGACAGGGTTCTATGTAATCCTGGATATCCTGAACTCACAGAGATCCTCCTGCCTGTGCCCCCAGAGTGCTGGGATTAAAGGTCTGTACCATTATGCCTAAGACTTAATTCTTCTAGTAAAAACAAGCACATCTATCTCTTTTGCATGCAAATTTGCTTTACTCTTAATGAGTAGCAAAACCATACTGAGTACCAAAAAGTTGTCCTAAAATAAATGTCTTTGGTTATTGGTGAATGTTTGATCTGTATAACTCCTTCATATACCTATGTGCCTATGGTTGCTTAACAATTTTGTAAGTGAAAAGAAGTCATGATTGAAAGGATGAAGCTTAAGAAGCCCTACCCTACAGCAAAAACATAAGTGAGCCAAAATCACGGAGAAGGAAATTAGCTGCCGAAGATCCAGTCTTGATCTGTCATAAAAAAGACCCGGATTCTCACAGGCTGCACTGACTTCACTGAGTCGTAATGTACGACATTTCATCAGACAGCATCCCATACCTGTATATAAACACCGGTAGAAGACTATACAAAAGAGTATCAGGTTGCTCTCAGAATCCTTCCCTTTTTCCAGTTAACACTTGTAAAGCAGGATATAGTGGCTCCAGGCTGGAACCAAGGCACTCAACTCAGGAGGCTGAAGCAGGAGGACTGCTCTGTGTTTGAGGCCAGTGTGGACTACATGCTGTGTTCTAGAGCAGTATGGGCTACAAAGTGAGACCTTGCATCAAAGGATTAAAAAAATTTTTTTAAAAAAAGGTGGGGTCAGTCCAAGGGTGGGGAGAAAGAGGGTGGAAGGTCAGAGGGCTGGGAGAGAGAAGGGAAATGGATGGGGAGGCCACCTCTGGGACAAGCTGGAGACCCTCGGCGGTGTAGGCTCCTGGGAGGACATGGGGGTGACTCCTAGCAGTGGGGATATGGAGACTGAAGTGGCTGCCTCTATAGCCGGACAGGACTTCCAGTGGAGGGAGCGGGGGGGAACCAACCCACCCACAACATTTTTCACACAAGATTTTTCCTGCCTATAGGGATAAAGATGGAACAGATATTGAGGGAATGGCCACCCAATGACTGGCCCAACTTAAGACCCACCCCATGGGAAAGAGCCAACCCCTGACACTATTAATGATGCTCTGCTCTGGTTGCGGACTAGAGCCTAGAATAACTGTCCTCTGAGAGGCTTCATCCAGAAGTTGATGGAAACAGATGCAGAGGCCCAGAGCCAAACGTTAGACAGAGATCTGGGAGTCTTCCCGAAGAGTTGGAGAAGAATAGAGGGACCCAAGGGGATAAGAACTCTACAAGAAGACCAAGAGTCAACTAACATAGGCCCTGGGGACTCACAGAGACTGAACCATCAATCAAAGAGCATGGACTTCATGTGGACCCCCTAGCTACTGGAATAGGGGCTTTCTTTGATGTAGACTCTATTGCTTTCAGATCACTTCCCCTTAAGCTGGGCTGCCTTGTCTGGCCTCAGTGGAAGATGTGTGTAGTCAGGGAGGGGGGGTGCAGTTGGGATGTGAAGTGAATAAATAAATCAATGAGAAAAAAAACCAAATTGGATAAATTCTATAATAAAATTTATTTTCTATCCAATACTGTTGACATTTCCTCCAACACATCACAGACTTTATAACTGAAATAAATATTGCCTCTAAAGGCAATGTAAAAAGCAGCTAGAGTTCCCACATTTTTCTCTTCCTACTACCAAGAACAGAAACCTGATTGAGGACTACAAGTAAGAGTAACCATGTCACAACCTGGTGGAGATTTTCCCAATGATGAAGGTATGTTTTTATCCTCTTTTTCTTCTGTCTTCCTGACTTCTGTCATATTGTCTCTCTTATTCCTATTGGTAGCACCTTGGTAATAATAATTATAGATTTTGAAAGACCGAAATGATTCTTAGGGCATTTAGTCTAACTTCTTTTCCTCATAAATCCAATAAAAATGGGAATAGTACTTATTTAAAATTTATTAACTATAAATGTGGTCTATGTGTATTGTTTTCTTTTAAAATTAAATTCCTAGATTAAAAAGATCACCAAATTAGAAAAAAAAAGTGAAACAGTAAACAAAACAAAACCACACTTCTGGCAAGAGTTGACAGCAAGCTGCTTCTAAGACATAAAGTAAATAAACTAAGGTCAGTGAGAAGGGTAGGTAAAGGTGTGTGCTGCCAAGCCTGATTATTACTCAGTTTGGTCCTAGGGACCCATTGGTAGATGAGAACCATTTGCAAGTTGTCCTCCACACACACACCATGGTATGCACAGCCATACGCTTATACAAAATAAATAATTTAAAAATTACATACTATGTATATTTAACAAAGTTACTTTCCAAGCTTATACTAAGCTCTAAACATGTAAATGTCATTGATAGTTTACACCCATGTAATTAACAGTCCCTCCGCACACACACCACAGCTGACTGCAGCTAGGGAGACACATATCTTAGTCTAGCAAGTGCGTGCTGCACAAATGTGAGACCTGCATGAGATCCCATATGAAAACGCCAAGGGGAATCAAGTGCTTGTAATCCTACAGCTGGGGAGGCAACACAGGCATATCCTTAGGAACTCCAGGTCAGTGAGAGACGGTACGCCAAAACACAAAACTGAACAACACTGGAGGTTGACCTCTGATGTCCCCGTGGGCACATGTAGCCATACACCCATGTGAAAATTTTGTGAAGTCATCGCATTTGTCGGGGACTTTAACAAAATATTCATGGGACTGGGTAAGATGGTGGCAATAAGCTTGGACACATTCTGATTGTCAGGAAGACCGACTGGACCACTACAGAGATATACTCCTGCTGAATGGCAGTTTGAGAGCTGCAAGACTATCTAGGCTTGCCCAGCAAAGACAGGGACAATAAAGAACTCTGTACTGGACATATAGACACTGGAAGAACAGAGATGCCAGACATGGGAGACAGAGCACTTCCCATGGAAGAGATGGCTGATCAGATCTTTTCAGGACTTCAGCTGGAGGCCCGACCTCCAAACAGAAGCCCTCCTCAGTTTTCTGAGTCCACAGCTTCCCTGCAGCAGTTCTGACACCCAAAAGAAGACCCAGCGGAGCCACTACGGTAAGACTGAGGGAGATTCTCCCTGGGATTTGCAACATGACAGCATCTGGCTGACCAGTAACGGGCAGATTGAACTAACAGGCACTGAGCTTCCCTGAGCCCAAGCACACTTTGGCTGTGGACAGGATAAAGACTACATATTGGAACTCCCTGCCCCCATCCCCACAGCCTGGGCACTCAAGGCACAGCATCTACGTCTCGGCCCAGAGCAGTAAAGCAGTTCTAGAACATTGTGTGCAGCTGAAGCAACCGGACTGCAACACTTCATAGAGCTTCAGTCTGAGAGGCACAAGTTGATAGAGACCCCCCCCACTAAGAATAGCTTGGGAGGACCATAACCACAGTCCTGACACCCTAACTACAAGGAAACTGTTAGAAGCCCCACCGGCCAAGGCAGGCTGCTCTGGAAAACAGGGCTTCTCGCAGGGAAAAGGCATCTGAGCTTCCCCTGTAGACGCTTTGCAAACTCCAAACTGGAACTCCATACCTGTGACCAGTTTGGCAGGGCAGTGACCACTTTGGCAGGACAGTCAGTCTACAGCCTCAGCATCTATATCTCCAACCAGAGCAGTAAAGTAGTTCTGGACCATTGCATGCTGCCACAGAGAGTGGGAGGCACTGGACTACAGAGCTTCTGACTGAGAGGCACAGGTTGAAATTGAGATCCTCCTGAGAGTAGCCTGGGAGAACCACGACCATGGTCCTAACCACAGTCTGGACAGCCTAGTTACAGGGAAACTGCTAGAAGCTCCGCAGGCTTAGGCAGGCTGGACTGGAGCACAGTGATTCTGGCCAGGAAAAGGCAGCTGAGCTTCCTTGAATCCAAGCACTGTGGACAGGGTGTGGACTCCACATCGGAACTCCCTACTGGCATCTACCTTGACACTCAGCTGAACACCAAGGCTACAACACAAAGAGCTATGACCCTGGGGCAGTAAAACAACCCTGGACTACTGATCACTGACTGGGCAGCATAGGCTGTACAATATCACATTGCTTCTTTCTGGCTATAAGGCGCTATAAGAAATCAAGAACTCAATGAAAAATGGAACCTAAGAAATAAAGGCATAGAAGAAAGAGAAGACATCCAACTCCAAGGTCCAGGAAACATTTTCAACAAAATCATGGAAGAAAATTTCCCAAACCCAAAGAAAGAGATGCTGGTAAAATTCCAAGAGGCTTACAGAACACCAAATACACTGGACCAGAAAAGAAGTTTCTCTCGCCACATAATTGAAACTCCAAATGTACAGAACAAAGAAAGAATATTAAAAGCTATAAGAGAAAAAGGTCAAGTAACATATAATGGTAGACCCATCAGAATTACACCTGACTTCTCAGAAACACTAAAAGCCAGAAGGGCCTGGGCAGATGTTCAACAAACCCTATGAGAACAGATGCCAGCCTAGACTACTATAACCACAAAACTTTCTATCACCATACACAGAGAAAACAAGATATTCCATGACAAAACCAAATTTAAACAGTATCTATCAACAAACCCAGCTCTACAAAAGATCCTAGAAGGAAAATTCCAACCCAGAGAAGATAACTACACCCAAGAAAACAGAGGAAGCAAAAAACTCTACTGCAGTTAAACCAAAAGAAACACATAACCACCACCTACATCAAAATATCATTTGATCATTAATATCCCTCAACATCAATGGACTCAACTCCCCAATAAAGACACAGGATTACTGAATGGATCTGTAAACAAGACTCATCATTTTGCTGCATACAAGAAATACACCTGACTAACAAAGATGACTGTACCTCAGAGTAAAGGATTGGGAAAAGGTTTTCCAAGCAAATGGTCCCAGGAAGGAAGCTGGAGTAGCTATCCTAATATCAAATAAAATAGACTTTCAACCGAAATTAATTATAAAAAGATAGGGAAGGACACTACAAACCAGTCAAAGGAAAAATCCATCAAAATGACATGTCAATACTGAATATCTATGCCCGAATACGAGGGCACCCACATTTGTAAAAGAAATTCTTCTAAAGTTTAAACCACACGTCAATCCCCATACATAAATAGTGGGAGACTTCAATACCCCACTGACAACAATGGACAGATCATCGAGACAGAAACCAAACAGAGAAATAATGACTAAACAGAGGCCATGAACCAAATGGACTTAACAGGTATCTACAGAACACTTCACCCAAACACAAAAGAATACACCTTCTTCTCAGCACCTCACAGAATCTTCTCCAAAATTGAACATATAGAACACAAAGCAAGCCTCAACAGATACAAGAAAATTGAAATAACCCCTTGTTTCTTATCAGACAGACTACCATGGAATAAAGCTGGACTTCAAGAACAACAGAAAAAACAAAAAGCCTACACATTCATGGAAACTGAATAACTCTCTACTCAATGACTACTGGGTCAGGGAAGAAATGAAGAAGGAAATCAAAGACTTCCTAAAATCCAATGAAAACGAAGGCACAACACACCCAAACCTGTGGAACACAAAGAAAGCAGTGCTACGAGGAAAGTTCATAGAACTAAGTCCCTTCAAAAAGAAAACTGTGACAGCTCATATTAGCAACTTTACAGCAGAACAGGAAGAGCTAGAAAAAAAAAAAAAAAAAAAAAAAAGAAGCAAACACTCCCAAGAGGAGTAGATGGCAGGAAATCATCAAACTTAGGGCTGAAATCAGTAACTTAGAAACAAAAAGAACAATACAAATAATCGACAAAACCAAGAGTTGATTCTTTGAGAAAATCAACCAAATGGACAAACTTTTAGCTAAACTAACTGAAAGGCAGAGGGAAAATACTCAAATCAACAAAATCAGAAACGAAAAGGGAGAAATAACAACAGACATTGAGGAAATCCAGACAATCTTTAGGTCTTACGCAAAAAACCCGTACTCCACAAAATTTGAAAACCTAAGTGAAATGGACAATTTTCTTGACAGATTCCACCTACCAAAGTTGAATCAAGATCAGGTTAACAAATTAAATAGTCCTACAACACCTAAGGAAATAGAAACAGTCCAGGGCCAGATGGTTTCAGCACAGATTTCTACCAGACCTTCAAAGAAGAGCTAAGACCAATACTCTACAAACTCTTCCACAAAATAAACAGAAAGACACTGACAAACTCATTCTATGTGGTTACAGTCACCCTGATACCTAAGCACACAAAGACCTAACAAAGAGAATTTCATCAATTTCCCTCATAAAGATAGATGGGAAAATACTCAATAAAATACTTGCAAACCAAATCCAAGAACACATGAAAAGTATCATACACCATGATCAAGTAGGCTTCATCCCCAGGATGCAGGGGTTGTGCACCATACAAAAATCCATCAACACAATCTACCATATAGACAAGCTGAAAGAAAAAAAAAAAAACACATGATCAGCTCACTAGATGCTGAAAAAGCATTTGACAAAATCATACACCCCTTCAGGCTAAAAGTCCTGGAGAGAGCTGACATACAACGACCATACCTAGAAATAAGAAAGGCGATATACAGTAAGCCAGAAGCCAACATCAAATTAAATGGAGAAAAACTTAAAGCATTTCCCCTAAAATCAGGCACAAGACAAGGATGCCCACTCTCTCCATATCTCTTCAACATAGTACTTGAAGTTCTAGCTAGAGCAATAAGACAACTAAAGAACAAATTGTAAAGGAAGAAGTCAAAGTATCCCTATTCACAGATGATATGATAGTATACATAAGTGACCCCAAAAATTCCACCAGAAAACTCCTACAACTGATAAACACCTTTGGCTTGGTGGCTGAATACAAAGTTAATTAAAAAAAAAAAAAACCTACTAGCCCTTCTATATACAAAAGATAAATGGGCTGAGAAAGAAATTAGGGAAACAACACCCTTCACAATAGCCACAAACAATATAAAATACCTGGGAGTAATTCTAACCAAGCAAGTGACAGACCTGTATGACAAGAACTTCAAGTCCTTGAAGAAAGAAATTGAAGAGGCCATCAGAAGAGGGAAAGATCTCCCATGCTCATGGATAGGTGGGATCAACATAATAAAAATGACCATCCTACCAAAAGCATTATACAGGGTCCATGCAATTTCTATCAAAATACTAACAATTTTTTACAGACCCTGAAAGAACAATTCTCAACTTCATATGGAATAACAAAAAAAAAACCCAAAAAACAAAACAAAAAAACCCAGCAACAACAACAAGAAAAACAGAATAGCTAAATCAATCCTGTACAATAAAAATACATCTAAAGGCATCACTATTCCTTATTTCAAGCTATACTACAGAGCAATAATAAAAACAGCATGACTGGTATAGAAACAGACCAATTGATCAATGGAATTGAATCAAAGACCCAGAAATAAATCCACACACCTACGGTCGCTTAATTTTTGACAAAGAGGCCAAAACTGTATAATGGAAAAAGGAAAGCATCTTCAACAAATGGTGCTGATCTAATTGGTTGTCAACATGTAAAAGAATGCCAAAATATCCATATTTATCACCTTGCACAAAACTTATGCCCAAATGGATCAAAGACCTTAACATAAAACCGGACACATTAAATCTAATAGAAGAGAAAGTGGGGAATGAACCTTGAACTCATTGCACAGGTGGCAACTTCCTTAACAGAACACCAATAACTCAGGCTCTAAGATCAACAAGCAATAAATGGGACCTCATGAAACTGAAAAGCTTCTGTAAGGCAAAAGACACTCATTCGAACAAAACGGCATACTACATATTGGGAAAAGATCTTTACCAATCCTGCATCTGACAGAGGGCTAATATCCAAAATTTATAAAGAACTCGACAAATTAAACACCAAGAAACCAAATAATCCAATCAAAAAAATGGGGAACAGAGCTAAACCGAGAATTCATAAAAGAGGAATCGCTAATGCCCAAGAGACATTTGAAGAAATGCTCAACATCTTTAATCACCAGAGAAATACAACTCAAAATGACTCTGAGATTCCATCTCACACCCGTCAGAATGGCTAAGACCAAAAACTCAAATGACAGCCCATTCTGTCTAGGCTGTGGAAAAAGGGGATACTCATCCATTGTTGGTGGGAGTGCAAACTTGTACAACCACTATGGAAATCAGTCTGGCGATATCTTAGAAAAAAACTTGGAAAAGCTCTACCTCAAGACCCAGCCATACCACCCAAGCCACAAGGACATAGCAGCCTTATTTGTAATAGCTAGAAACTGGAAACAACCCAGATGACCCTCAATGACAAATGGATAAAAACGCTGTGGTACACTACACAATGGAATACTACCCAGCTTCAGGAACAAGGAAATCTCAATTTGCTGCCAAATTAATGGAATTAGAAAAGCTCATCCTGAATGAGTTAATCCAGACTCAGACAGATGCACATGGGATCTATTCACTTATAACTGTATCTTAGCCATATAGTAGTACAGGATAACTTTCCTACAACCAACAGACTGAAAGGAATGGGAACATAGACTTTGTTACTTGTTAGTGGGATATTTTGCCCTAGTAGAGCTGCCATGTAGGCCCCTAGTGCAAGAGGAAGTTCTTAGCCCTCATATGGCTGCTGAACTGAAAGGGGCTGATATGTAGGGCACCCAACACTGGAGGAGTAGGACAGGTGGGAGAAGGGGGAAGGGGTGGGAAGGTGAGTCTGGGAGGGGTGGAGGGAGGGCACTGTGATGGAGATGTAAATTGAAGTACAAAATAAACATAACACACACACACACACACACACACACACACATATTCATTCTCAAGGTACAGAAGGCTCAAAATTAAATGTCCTTGCTTCTACCTAAAAGTACTTTATAAGGCATTAACTAATTACATGGTGAAGTATTTTTTGTTGTTGCTGTTAAACTAAATTAAATGAAGGCCTTACTCTTTTTCTAAGTAATGACTATAAACCATGATTGGAAAATAAAGGCATTGTGCAGCCTTGGTGGCAAGGAAAAAAAACAAAACAAACTATTCATTATCATCTCCGACCTCCTGTGCAACAGAGACCTCAATGTATACCATTCAATCATATCCAGAGACTAAATTATCACAAATGTAGGTATTAGATACTCAACACGTATTTTCCCCATTTTCCTAGTGTTCTAAGACATTGGTATCCTCTTGAGTGTACTATTTTAAAATGTTCCCTGAAGCATCTTTTCTCCAATTAACCCCTTTCATCTTATTGGAAGCTTTTAAAGATTATCTTATGAGATGGAAGCAGGGACACAGCAGAGCCTCTAAGGAGGACTCTTACACCTCTCTGAATTAGGAAGGTGGTGCAATAAAAAACACCACAAAGTCACCATCTCATGAGCACATTTCTTTACCTCAATTTTTCCACAGTGGGTTTAGCTGGTGTATTACTAGCTGAGGAAAAACCATTGTCACTGTCCGAGGAATCTCCAAATCTTCGAGCCAGCCAGTCCCTTAGTGGTCTATGGAGACATTAACAAATCATTTAAAAAAAAATCTGTAATAGCAGCATCGATGCCAGTTTTACGGTTTAAGAAATGAACATACCTGATAAAGGGAATGGCCATAAAAAACTTATTAGGGGCCAAGCCAAGCTTGGACTTGGGAGTCATATCATTTCTATGACAGGGCAGTTTCTCAATGGAGAACCACTCAATATTCTGAAACAAAACAATTGCATTTAGTTTACTATCAAAGAGTAGCTAAAACGAACTCCCCAGCAACCTGTAAAACTGTCAATGCTTACATACCCTAATTTCTCTTCTGGTTTTGGGATTAAATTTTGTATCTTTTGGAACTCCTGGAATGATGTATAATCGAGCAAGCTGGTCATTGATTCGAAGTTCAATATAATCATCCTTACAAATATAGTCTTTTATATCAAAACCAGTTTCCTCAAAGACCTGGAAATAAATGGTGATAAAATGTTTGATTTTAGTAATTAGAGGCTGAGGCACAAGGACCATGAGTTCAAGCACAGCCTGTCACAGAGCTGAAACCCTGTGTCAAAGCAAAACAAAGACTATCAGCCTAAATCTAATTTGTAGCTAGAAAATCAGGACCAAGCCCCTCCTTATGCTAATACAAGTCAAAATTAAACAGATCAAATAGGGATAGAGTATAGGCAAAGGGTGGATAACAATCTGGTGATCAGCCAAGACTTAACTGGTGGGTCTGATTTTACTTTGTCCTCCTACCCCACATCCTGGAGCTGAGGACTGACCTCAGGGCCTAAATCCCCAATCTCTGTCTTCTTGTTATTTTGTCTTTTTTCTTCTGTCTCTCTCATTAGTGTGTTGTTAGTCTGTGCTGTTTCTATTATGCTGTGGTACCACCAAGTGGCAGAAGGATTAACTGCAATGCAACTCTAGGACTCTGAGTTGAAATAACACCCAAAAAGGCAACTGCATGAACTCAACCTTGAAAAATTCCTACGTTGAAGCCAGCCACTGTGACTGTACTTGAAGGGTGGGGTGCAGGTAACAACGTTTAAATGAAGGCCATAACACTATGATCCTGATTTTTTTTACATGTACCCAAACACACCCAGGGAAGCCCATGTGGACACATAGCTGGAGACTGGATTCCTACAAGCCAGGAAGAGAGTTGGAGCCCTAATTTTGGAACCTTAGTCTCCTGATCTGCTAAGAAAAAAACTGCTGTTGTCCAAGATACACAGTCAGCTGTATATTGTTAAGTCATCTCAAGCAAACTAAACAGTAGCATTCCAGCCAACTCTGCAAACTCTCACCTCTTTATGACAGAGGTAATCATTTAGAAATCAGGATTAAAAATCAAGGTTTGCCTTTAAAAAAATCTGCTGATGGGAAACGGTCACCTGCCCAAGGGCCACCTCACGGGTCTAGGCTCCCATAACCATGACAGATCAATTACAGGGGACTCAGCAGATGATGCAGCTGGAGAAGCTGGGTCCAAATTTGGACAACAATCTTGCAGGAGAAAGGGCTCAAAGCCAAGGAAGCTGCAGCATGGAGGTGGAGGGGATCTAAAAGAGGACAACAGTCCTCTATCTTCTCAGAGACGAAGATCAGAAAAACTCCTTTGGTTTCGTTTGTGTCATCAGGCTAGGCGTCCACAAACACTGAGTAAAAGGACAGAAGGCCTGTTTTGGTGGAAGGCCCATGTGCAACCACAGGACTCGGTGAGGCTCAGGTTCTGTTAGTGTGAAAAGCATTAAGTTTCCTTCGTGGCAGAGCTCCCTTCTCATTCTGGAGTAGCAAGGCTTGTTTACTATACACTTAGTACTTATCTAAAGTGTCATCTTTTTAACATGAGTCTTTTTAGTGAGTCTGTGCGGTCTGTTTCCCTTTCTGGTGCGTTCACAGAAGCAACATGTATTAATGTTGATCTTTTCTGTCTTAGTCAAGTAGGAAACAAACAATTCTAATGGAATTCTACTTTACCTTATACCTTCTTAAAAGTTAGAGGCTACACCTCTGAAAGAACAGTGGTAGTTATTTGTAACTTGTATAAAACAGCAGGCAGTTAAAGCAGTTCACACTGGCTGTTAGAACACTAATACTAACACCTGTTTGAACTGCTGCTCTTTTTCTTTTTAAAAATACTTCTTTTACTTGATGTGTATGGGTGTTCTGTCTGCATGCATGTCAGCGCACCACCCGTGTACAGGGCCTGAAGAAGCCAGGACAGTGTCCTGAGATGAAAGTTACAGACAGCTGTGAACCACTGTGGTGCTGGGAAGTGAACCTGGGTTCTCGGAAAGAACAGTTAGTGCTTTTGAGGGCTGAGCCCTCTCTTCAGTCCCTGTTTCTTAAGTCAGAAACTAGGTATACTTTAAAACCCATAAATTCCCTGTTTTCAAAATACATATCCATTTGTAAATATTCTCTGAGTGCCTATACAGTAGTAGTCCAACATGCAGACATAGCCATACCACCAGGGAGTGCTTGGCACCCTAAGCAGAAGACAGGTAAGTAAGCCAAGAGCCACCATGGCACGGTTCACAGGCTAACTGCCCTCTCTTTTCTCAAATCCACCATTCTTTGACTCTTGACGATATGACACACAAATGTAATCAGACGAAAGGTCTGAGTGGGGATCCAGATGGAGTCCTTGGGTTCTGAGGTTATTTAATCTTCCCCAAGGAGGTCCAATTACATAGACAGTTGATGGCACACACTTCAACCTACATGTCTGCTTATTAAAGGACCTTTCTGGAAGCAGACATTACCAGCTCTGTGGTGGTTAATTACTTAAAGAGGCACAAGTACAGAACCAACTGCAGACCAATTCCTTTACGTAGGATGCCATGGTTCCTATTCTGTCTCCTTAGGAGCAAGCTTTACAGTAAAAGGTCTGAAAACATAAAAGAGACACTTTCATAAACTGTTGCTCGGCATCCACAGAAAGCAAAGGAAAAGCTCTTCCGGGAGACGGTAATTCCTCACCACCCCAGTCTTCTGGACTTTGTCTGTCTGGTGCTGGAGAATGAACTGAGACTTCATACCCGCAAGGCAAGCACTCGATCACTGACACATCATGCCCCCAGCCTGGCTTTCAGTTTTAAGAGCCACTCATCCTTTACTTACTTATTTATACAAGACTGCTCTGCCTCTAAACCTCTGCATACACTATTTGGATAAGCTGCTTGATTCTGAACTTAAAAGTAGTACTTCCAATTATGTTTCCAATCTTATTCCAAAGTAAATAACCACTAGCCCCCTTTCCAAGGTAAATACATGGGCTTGAACATAAAACGGTATTGGTGTCTATTCATTGTGCAGTGACCTTTCCTTCTTTGTGTGGAAGTCAGGGGTCCTGTTCCATCCACTCTGCCTTATTCCTGAGACTTAGTCTCCCACTAAGCCTAGAGGCCAGCAAACCCGTGGTCCCGTCTTTACCCCCCCGACCCTGGCAATGCAGTTACTGGCACAAACACAGGCGCTTTACATGGATTTACGTGCAGGACTTCAGGCTTGAGCACAAGTGCTCTTACCCACTGAGTCCCCTCCCTCACCCACGACAGCTTTCTTTACATTCTGTACAAGGGTTCTTCGACCATACTCACATCCTGGATCCTCCCTTTTCTTCTCAGCTCCTTTCGGCATTTCCATTCATTCCCCGAATCTCACTTTTTTCATGTCTTACACACATACAAGATTCATATATCAATACAATGTCTAGGTTTCCCAAAGGAGACAGGATGTATTTGTCTTTCTTGGGTCTGACTTAATGTGATGACCTATGGCTGAAAATATTTTCCTGAAGATGATGAGAATTTATTGCGTGAATCGACATTGCCAGCACACACATAAAAGCTGTGTATATAATCCAAACTAAATTCTGTTTGGGCAGCAGGGAGTATGCACACCGAGCTAAATCCCAGACCCCACAGCAGTGGCTTTTTGTTTTTGTTTTTCAAGACAGGGTTTCTCTGTGTAGCCCTGGCTATCCTGGACTCACTCTATACAAACACCAGGTTGGCCTTGAACTCAGAGAGATCTACCTGCCTCTGCCTCCGGAGTGCTGGGATTAAAGGCGTGCACCACCACGCCTGGCCATTACAGACAGCTGTGAACTGCCATATGGTGCTGGGATTTGAATCCTGGTCCTTTGGAAGAACAGCCAGTACTCTTAACTGTTGAGCCATCTCTCCAGCCCCACAGCAGTGGCTTTTAAGAACTGTAACTTTTTCTTTTTTTTTTTTTTGTTTTTCGAGACAGGGTTTCTCTGTGTATCCTTGGCTGTCCTGGACTCACTTTGTAGACCAGGCTGGCCTCGAACTCACAAAGATCCGCCTGCCTCTGCCTCCCAAGTGCTGGGATTAAAGGCGTGCGCCACCACCGCCCGGCAAGAACTGTAACTTTTTCTATACTGATAATAAGTGTAGATACCAAACTAAAACCAAGTGTAAATGCCAGTGCATCAAACACATTACCTCAAAAACATCTCAGAATCAAATTTCTGCCACTTTTTCCCTCCAAGATGTTATTTCTGACTATGAAATTCTTAAAAGCAACTCTCCTTAAAACATTTGACAGTGGGGGCATAAAGACATGGTTCAGTCATTAAAAGCATAAGTACCTCTGCCAGAGGACCCAGGTTCAATTCCCAGCACCCACAATGCAGCTCACAAATGCTTGTAACTCCAGTTCTAGGGGATCTGGTGCCTCTCACAGACATACACGCAAGCAAAACATCAACGCACATAAAATTAAATAAATCTTTTAAAAAACGGGAGTGTTTAATGACTTTCTAAAGTAGCTAGGCTTGTACATACACACTGCTTAATCTAGAACAAATATCAAGGCTCAGGTATAACGTGGTATAGGATAAAAAGCTAACTGCAGACTGTACATTCATTAAAGCCAAAAATGGTAAACAACAGTTGTGTTTAAGTTCAGAGACCATTATGACTGAGAGCTGACCAGTAAAGAGAATTTTAAATGAGATAAATGAGAAATCATTCACTCTGAATTTTACTCTGAGAAACCCAGTCCCCTTACAACGCTAGTCAGCAACATAGCTTCAGAGGAAAAGAGTATCTGAACAGGGTACAAATGTGGAATGGGCCCAACAAAGCACTTGTCCACCCCCTCACAGTGCTGTGTGAAAGGCTATGGAGTCTGTAGGAAGAGCTGACTGGTAAGAACAGATGAGCAGACTTTAGATCAGCCCCTGGTTTCAACCACGCTAGACTGGGTTCACCATTCGAAGAAGCACTGGCCCCACCTGAGACACCAGGGACCACATCGCTCCTGCTACACCTTCCCCATGATAAACAGAGCCCATGAGTGACAATCAGAGTCAACCCCCTTCACCAAGTTGTTTCTGGGATGTATTTTGTCACATCAAACAGAAGTAACTCACAGAAATGCACCAAGCTAGGGTCTGCATTGGCAGTGAGAGAGAGGGGGCATGTTTTGGGTAGGGATAATTTTAGAAGCAATCAATCAAATCCAGAGGACAAGGAATAAGTCCTTGTCCTTAAATGGCCAAGCTGGGGATGGGGTAGGATTTTTAAAAACTTTATTTTATAGGGCAAGTATAAAGCTAGAATGAGTTTTGAGGAGAAAAAAATGTAAATTTCTTAGAGAAACACAGATTGCACATTTTTTCTGAATTATGAAAAAGAAAAATGAGAATAAAGAATATAGTTAGAAGTTCAAATTAAAAAAAAAAATCAATTTTAAAGCAAAAAGTGGAAAAGACATCATTATAAAAAACAGAGCCAGAGAGATGCTTTAAAAATACAGTGAGAACAAATGGTCCCAAAAAGCAGAGACAAAGACAGAGACAGAGGCAGTATTTTACTTACAGGGTATGTTTACATGTGTGCAATACTTGTATGCCCGGTACCCAAGGAGGCCAGCAGAGGGCACTGGGATTCCTTGGGACTCGAGTTATAGAAGGCTGAGGCAGTATGAAAGTGCTGGGAATGGAACCCAGGTCCTTTGAGAGAGCAACTGGTGCTCTTAACCACCTCTCCAGCCCCAAAATCTCTACTCTAAGCTAAACCAGGCATTCAAATTTTGGAAAAGGACAGAACTTTCTCCAGAATCCAAGAGTAAATCGATGCAGACTTAAGAAGACTTTGAGACTGTAACTGCCAAGTGCAGGAGCTCACCTCTCTGGCGGCACAGTCTTGGGGTGCTTCTTCTTTATTTACTTTTCCTTTTGGAAACCCCCAGCCTGACTTTGCCAGGTACCCCTGAACCAACAGCACCTGCAAAGAAGCAGAAATTCAAAAACAAAAACCAAAAAAACCTACTTTCCTCTCCCACGTTCCATTCCACAACCACAGGTACTTTTCTCCGTACTTGCGGATAATTATTTACCAAATATCTTCCAAGAATACAAATACATTAGAGCAATGAAACACACTTTGACTATGTAAAACGTATTGTTTCAGCAGTAAAATGGCACTCTTCTACATTAAGCTGTAACAAGTACAAAATTTTAAGATCCAGAATATGGGCAAAACATCCAAAATTTAGTTAACAGTAAGAATCTAAGGGTATTTTAAAACCCCAATTTAGAATATTGCATAAAAAAATTGTCAAAAATATAAAAATTAAATTGATCACCACTGCACTGAAAACCTTTTGTCACAATACACTCACATTCTCAAGTGTCTCATCAAGAATAATTGCACCGTATGTTGGCACTCCCATCTTATATTCCTTCCACTCATCCAAAACTTTTTCCACATCTTCACCTTGTGGCAACAGAAAAGGACAATGACTGAAGAGTATAAATAATGTTAAGGAAACTACCTTTTCCATTAAAGGGAAATTTTTAATTATGTATTTTCAATTATGTATGATGACCACACATAATGAACACTACCAGTTGATTTCCAAGGCCACATCGATATTAAAACTATTTTAATTCCTGTGGGATATTAATAACAGAAGAAAACAAATAGATGATATTTGAGAGTCAAATGATAAAGGAAAAAGGAAGATTCTATAGCAGATGGAGCAGACACTCAGTACTATTACAGCGACAAGAAGTTTGGCAAAAGGAACTCATTTTTAATTTATCTCACAAATATTTTATGAGCCATGGAACATATGTAATATATATATATATATATAAAACATAACAAAGTTTTATGGAAGAGTAAGAACTAAAATGGCCCTCTACAAATCCAAAGAGGTCGATCACCTATGACCTCATAACGATCTGTGGTTCTTCAGAGACCAAGCTACTCACATCACTTCAAAATAAAAAGTGTGGCTATCCATACTCAATAAAAGTTCTGTGGTAGAGTCATCAATTTAAACACACACACACATTCTTTCACCGCTTTTGTAAGTTGGCTTTCTTCTCTAAAGTAAGAGTTTAATACCCCAAGTCCCTGCACCGAACCACTCGCCAAGATCTCCCATTCTTTCCCATAATATACAAAATGTGTCTGGTTGGCGACTGGAGCCATAGGGGTCTGAACCATGGTTATAGGGCTTACTTAGTACACTTGATAGAACAGATGTGACGTTGGACATGAGTCACAGGGAAATAGGATCAGATTGAGTACTACTGTTGCTTGGTGACTGGTTCTGTACAGACAGAAGACCCTGCTTTTAGGTGTTATAATCTAGCTGTGGTAATGTTAATGTTATTTTCACTTGATAAACAATTACATTGCTCAAACACTTGTCATGCTAACGTCCCCAGGACAGTACGCTGGCTGTCCATTCTGTATAGAGCCCTAGGAATCCCATATTTTATGGATCTGGGAAGTGACAGGGAGATTAGTAGTTTGGTATTTCAGGTCACCTGTTCCTGCTCTAAGGCTAGTTCTAACACACTGAACTTGTGGGGACAAGTTTCCTGCAATGGACATTGAATGACTAAGAACAGTATCTACAGAGTATGTCAAATCATCTGCTCATGATTCAAGAGCCCCCTTCCCTCCCCTATGCTATCCCATCCACTTCCAGTGTAGCCCAAGAGTCCTGTGCTTGAGTCTATACAGGAAACTCTGTATTTCCTTTAAAAATGCTTTGTCTAAATCTCTCTATCCTACTTCTAAGAACATTTAATTTAGTAATCTATCTTTTTTTTTGCCAAGTAGAGAGTTTATAATCTTATTTAGATAAATCTTTTATAATTATTATAACAACTGTCTTTCTTTTTTGTCTGTTTGTTTTTGAGACAGGACTTTTATATGTAGCCCTGGCTGTCCTGGAACTCACTTTGTAGACCAGGCTGGCCTTGAACTCAGTGATCCACCTGTCTCTGCCTTCCAAGTGCTGGGATTAACAGCATGTACCACTACATCTGACTAAGCTGTGTCTAATACAGGATGAAAAGTTTATTTGATCTCATCACCTTGTTAAAAGGCATACCAAGAGTAAAGTACAAACCAGAACTGTCCCAGAAATAGCTGAGTTATTTCTAAAATAAAATAAAATTCATTCCTAATCAGTGTATACTTCAGTATTGTAAAAAAAAAAAGAAAAGACTACAACAAAACTATATCACATTTCCATTATGTTATCTAGAGGTTAAAAAAAAAACACAAAGAAAAGCAAAAGAAGTTTACCTTAAAATATTTTATTAGAAAGAATGAAAGACAATCATTGTAGCAACAAAAAGGATATCAGCTTTGGCAAAATCTCTTATCCCACACTGAGGTAATCCTGGTGTGTTCTGCATGTAGAAATCCAAGTAAAACCAATGGGCCAGTTCAATCTGGAAGCAAACGCGGATTGCATTGTCTCTTTCCTCACTGGGAATATGCAAAATAAATCGGCTGTGAAAAACAAAAACACACAAAATTTATGCTTACAAATAATTAGTATAGCACATTTACTTCCTTACCCCACCTATCAACTTAGAAAGGAGACCTGAAAAACAGCAGTCCTGATCAGTGTCAGATGAGAACTACCCTGTGCAGGATTGAAGAACTGTGCGTGGAGGGGCAATGCCTGTAATCCCACCACTAAGGAGACTGAGGCAGGAGGGTCGTGAGGACAAAATTGGCTTGAAAGAGAGAGTCTCTAACAGATTTTTTTTTTTTTTTGAAGAGCTGTATAGCCACTGTTCAAAAAAACAGAAATTAAGAGCTCCCTACCAAATTAAAGCAATTGAGGAAACTACTGGGATTTCTTCCTAAGTCCAAAAACTCACACCAACATCATGATAATCCAGCAAAAGTGCTTGACGTCCACATAGAACACACACCAACATCATGATAATCCAGCAAAAGTGCTTGACGTCCACATAGAACACACACCAACATCATGATAATCCAGCAAAAGTGCTTGACGTCCACATAGTCCCCAGACACAAGCATCACAAGAGGCAACTGTGGGAGGAAGAAGTGGGCGCCACTTGTTTCTCTTTAACACACTGGATTTCCCAAAAAGCACAACCACAGAGCCTTGATCCACACTAATTTCTAAATACTTTCTAAAATCCAAAACTGCCATTTTAAAACACAGTGAGAAAGGAGGGGAAAATCATGTGTGCTTTTTATACAGAAATATTTAGTAAGTAGTTCTATCAAGATGATAACAGTACGAGCTGTCTTATTTCAGTCAGAGAGGTTAAAGGGAAGACGTACACCAATCTAGGTGATCATGAACGACAGTGGTCTTCAAACACATACAAACTGCTTCTTTCACTGGAGCATTTTGGAGACTCCTTTTTCCTTCAAGCATTAGAAGCAAATTCAACCAAATGAAATAAATGTGATGGCCTTTTGGAGCATTTCAATTAAAAAGAATTAGCATCAACTAATCAGTAGTATTGCATTATTTGCTTGCTATGATGCCAAGTGGTTTTTATTTCAGTTCTCAAATTTCCAATCAAGTCAAAAGAAAATATTTAAAAATTTTAACATCAATGTCACATTCAAATAAGAAATCAACAACAGGACAAACATGAGATGTATGTATGTATGTATGTATGTATGTATGTATGTATGTATGTATG
>CAJQZJ010032362.1:7986522-8031673 GCA_907164525.1 Lophiomys imhausi | reverse complement strand
ATGTATGTATGTATGTATGTATGTATGTATGTATGTATGTATGTATGTATGTATATAACTCAGTATAAAAAGATAATGGTTGGTAGACTTGCAAGAGGCTCTTTCCATCAAAAGAGACCTTGTTGACTTTGTAAAGCACACCTGCTTAATTCTATCTACCCTCACCTCTTCTGGTCCACCCCACTAACTCCTCACTCATCCTTAGGGACTCACAAACACTACCTCCACTATGCAAGTGCACTCGACTCCTCTGAGAACATTATGCTCTCTCAGAATCAAGAAATGTCCAAACTTGTTCACTGATGGTATAGGCCATGTTTCCAGATTTTCACTACCAGTCTAGCAAAATGTTTTACATATACGGAGTTATAATTTACTTTTGCAAATGTTTATGCTGATTCTTATTCCTGTTAAGTGGTGGTACACACCTTTAATCCCAGCACTAGGGAGGGAGAGGCAGGTGGATCTCTGTGAGTTCAAGGGCAGCCTGGTCTACAAAGTTAGTCCAGGGCAGCCAGGGCTGTTATACAGAGAAACCCTGTCTCAAAAAAATAAAACAAAACAAAACAAAAAGTACTTTTCTGTCCTTGTCATAAGACACAGCCATGGAACCTGGACAGAAAACATAGAACAGCTTATTTTAGAGGACCCTGAAAAGTAAAACACATGGAAGGAGGAAGACTGGAAAAGGTCTAAATCAAAACAACGTTACATTTCCCCGCTCACCGCTCATCAGTACACCCTGACTGGGACTGGGGACTCTGGTAGGCAAGCATTAGCAGCAGGGAGACAACTCCAAGTCTCTTCCTGGATCAAGGAATCTGACAGGATATGGTACTTCCAATGCTTAGCAGACAGGACAGCCCCAGGAGTGCAGAAGTAGGAAGAGGGGAAGTCCAGGAAAATGGCCCCATAAATTGGTATGAGCTTATTCTGCATTCGCTCAGATTAGACTCAGAAGAGCCTATTAAAATCTTTGAGTGAACTGAGAAAAAAAAAAATCACTGGCAAAATCCCAGATAGGCCACTAGGTGGCACACAGAAGAACGAGCACTGTAGAAACTAGTACTCTTGTCTGATTTAAGTCACCCCCATGTCTGAATAAAACAAACTGCTATTTCTTTTCTAGGTTTGTGGTCTTTTCAGAACAGCTTCTACAACAGAAAGAGGAACCTAGTTACTACTGATCCTAGTCCACGACATTTTCTTCTTTCTATTCTCTCAACAAAACACTGTCTAATTTTGCAGCTTTGCTTTTCTGTTTTGTTTTTGAGATAGTCTCACCATGTAGCCCAGGTTGGCCTGGGGCTTGCTTTATAAGATCAATCTGAGCTGGAACTCACAGAGATCTACCTGGCTGCCTCTTCCTCCAGTGCTGGGATGAAAGGTGTGTGTGTGCCACCACCACTGGCACATGGCACTGCTGACATTTCAAAGCAGGCAGGTGTAGTAAGAGGGTCTGCCCTGCACATAGCAGGGCATTCAGCACCATTCCCAGACTCTGTCTAGGTATATATAGTACCTTCCAAGCTGCCACAACCAAACATCTCCAGATGCTGACAAATGTTCCTGAAATGTATGTGTGTGCCTTTCTCCTTTCAATGTGCTAAAGACAGATTACAGGAGACCACTGTTTGGAACTGAACTTCTGTACTAGGCCCCAACTAACCAGCCCGGATGCACGAACTGGAAGCACCAAATCTACAGACTGTTTTCTGACCTTCCCAGAAATCTGAAGCAGTTGGTAGACACACTGTCAAAGACTAGTTTCAGTGATAAGGAAAAGAGAAAACAATGAAGCCCCTCCTTAGATATAAACTAATGTTAATTGGCTAATTAGTCTCCTGGAACTTTCTCCTGGATGCTGTCTGGTAAGAAGAGCAAATTCAAAACAAAAAGGCCACTCTTCATTTTTTCCTCAGCCATCCTCCAACTAAAAACCGACTTCTGCTCAGTTCCCTGGTTGATGCTACTTGACAGCATCAGCCGATTCTACAACACCAACTAAAGCCAAGTATAAGACCTTGAAAGGTCTTCTGAAAGACCATCATGCTGTCTTTACACTACAGCCAGAAAATGCTAATCAGAGCCACACCAAGGTACCTGTGACTGTTTCCCATTCTGTCCTTTGTCCCACAATTAAGTAGTCACTGACCTTGTCTCACTCTCTATTCAGCTCCCTGTCACCACTTCAATGGTAGAACAGCTGAAGGCAGAGACAGCCTTGGACCTGAAGCCCGAGGATAGCCCTATGGGTCCTGACTCAGAGTTTGGTCCTTGATCATACCACAGAAATCATTTCATGACTAGCCAGAGTAAAGCAAAGTTAGTGAATTTATTAATCAGAAGTAAAGGAGAGTAAATACTTTAGATAGATAAAGAGTAGGGTTAGTATATATAGTGAGTGATGGATAGTATATAATTTAGATATAAGTTCAAAAGAGACCTCAAATGACTCAAGAAAAGGACAATAGTACAGATGTCACACAGGGTATAGGGTTCTCAGGGGGTCCCACTGTAAGTGTGCTAACAGGAGACATCTGTAGGACTGAGGTTGAGGGTTGGGTGAAAGCATTCACCTTTCAGACCAGAGCAGAAAAACTTAAGTTTGTTGCACAGAACCAGGGTGAAGGAGGCAAGGGCAGTAACAAAGGAACCACACTCATGAGACAATGGGACTTGAGCTCTGTTTTAGAACTATCTTTTTTGGCTAGGGAGATGGTGATAGTTAATACTAAGAGTTAACTTGAGAGAATTTAGAATTACCTTGGAGACAAAACTCTGGACACATGTGAGTGTGATGTTGAATTTAGATTAGACGAAGTGAGGTGGGCAGCTCTAGATTGGATGAAAAAAAGACAAAGGCAGATGAGCACCAACTCTCAGCTTTCTGACTGCAGGCCACCACGACCAGCTCATGCTGCCCTGCTACTGGACTGCACCTTCACATACCTGCACACCTTAAGACAAAATACTGTACATTACTTTTGGCAGGTAGAGTTTCTCACAGCAACGAGAAGACTAACTAGTACCATGACTCATCACGCAATCAACAACCATGCAAATGAGATCTTGTGATTGTTATCTTTCAGAGGCTAGGTCATTACCAGCTAGAGAACAAGGTACCTTTCAGGCCCCTTGTAGAAAAGGCTCCTGCCAGTGCAGGAACCTGACCCAGAGAGGCCATTATACACTGGGGAACAAAGGGCCACCCTGCCTTCTTCTGGGAGCCTTACTCTCAACATGTGAAAGGCCAAACCTGGAGGCTCATAGGGATAATAAGCAGCAAGCTCAGCAGACTTGACAAACATAACTGTACATTCCCTGCCATTCTTACCAAATCCCAGAGTGCCATCTAGTAGCCAGGTAAGGGAACAGCAGCTTCTGATGGCAGGGCTCTTTCCTGCTACCCCAGGCAGGGCACTTCAGCTTGGAGTGCTCAAAGGCGCTGAGGTTAAGTTTTCCCTGAGGTCAAACCCAACTGCCAAAATGGAAAACCACTGGAAATGAGAGCACCCCTCTCTTCCTCTGATAGAAGGCCAGCTTCCATCCAAGGACCTCACGCTACAATACAGTGAAACCTGAGAAAAGACAAAAAGCCTCTGACTTTGTTCTGGACCATGAGAAACCCAATTCAGAAAGAGGGCTGCCTTCTTTTGAGGACTGAAGGGTACAGAGGCTACACAGGCTCCTGGGTACTCCATCTCTATGATGAGCCATAAGCAGTCCTAAATGTGGGGCCACAGTTACATCCCTATGGGTACAGAAGTGACTTTTCTTCCCTGGTTCAACCTTCTAGTCTCCAGTATCTTTACTGGTCCAATGGCAACCCCCAGTTAGTCTGCTCACTTAACTATATGAGAAACAACATTTTCACATCATCCTTTCTGGTCCTAACCCATGTTCTTCATGTTTGAACTTCTGGTTTACCTAAGGCTTTAGACTCCAGACTTCAGCCATCCCCACCAGAGTCCCCTATCTTATAATAGCCCAGAGCTGTATGATTAAAGACCCTTACTATAGTCTATAATATAGACCTTACCTTATCCCACAGTTCTCTTCAAAGTCTGGGATACTTCCATTCCTGTACACTCAGTAATAGCCACTCCCATCACAACTAATGTCCTTTAGTATCTGAAGTGCAGAAAAGCTTATACAGCACATCATGGATAAATTCCTGGCTCCTTGACTACTGCACTCACTCATGTAACACTCCTCATAACACTTCTATCTCTTCAGTAAAGTCAGATGGCCCCCACAGAATGGTCTAGGACCATAAATATGATGTTTTCTAATCCACCCCATACTTCCCAATCCTTACTCCCTCTTGGAGACAATCTCCCCCAACACCTCCTGATTCATGGCCAGACCTAAAGGATGCTTTCCTTTGTATTCCCAGACTCAGTTCTCAGTTTCCTTCTAATCTCAGATCCACTCTACTCAGCTTACTTGTCAGCATACTGGAGCTTTAGCTTTGGGGATGGCCCCACCTTTTGGAAAACCCTAGCCAAAGATCTGTCTATCCTCCCTTACATCTCCCCAGGGAGTAGCCTTCTTCAGTTCAAAGATGATCTATTAATCTGTAGCCCTGACATACTCAGAGCAGAACACTGTCTGGGTTTTCAAAAGCTGGTCTCATGATGCTAAAAGGTTTCTCAACAGGCTCCAATCTCCCTACAAGAGAAACATCTTCTAGGAATTACACTAACCTCAGGCACAAGGGACCTTTCCAGTACCACAGGATCTCATTTTAACTATGGAGACCTCATTCACCAACTATTAAAGACCTTTGTAGGTTTGGCACAATTCTGAAGAGCTCTTGAATATCCAGTTCGGCCTAATAGCTAGGACCCCCCCCCCAACCCCGTGACACCTAGAGAACAGAGAACGACCCCTTAGATGGGATCTCTGAAATGACGTGGGCCCTAGACCTCCTTAGCATTGTCTCTCTATTCTTACTAAACCTTTACTTCTATGTACAAGAGTAAAAGAAGTGATGCCAAGAATTTAACTCAGTGCTGTGAATCTGGGGCCCCCCCAAGAGTCCTGTTGCTCATCTTTCCAAGTCATTACACCCTGAAGCATGGGAGAATTCCCCTGCCTTGGTGCACTGGCAGCTGAGACTCTTGGTGGGAAGCTATCCCATGCTATCCCTGGACACAGCATGATGATTTCCATGATATCACTGGAAAATCCTGGAGTTAAACTTTCAATTCCTAGTGGACTTTCCACTGGGTCTCAGGTAACAGAGCAGGCAAGTTCCAGACTCTTTAAAGTAAACTAGGAGCAGACTACAAAACCCTGCTAAACTTTAAATTCTACCACCTTACTGATATATTCTAACCCCGAGGACTCTGCGGAAGTCTTGGTGGAAATAAGACCATGCCTGCAGTGCCAGACCTGATCTGCAAGGTTCCCCATGTTCCTAACCTGAGGCTGGTTAGGATGGTAGTGTTTTATGGTAGCAGGAAGCAGATCTTCAGGGTTTGTGACAGAAAGCCTAAGTAAAGCAGAGATTGCAGAAGTCCTCCCGGTAAATCCACAGTAGCCTCAAATGCAGACCTAACTGCCTTCACCCAGGTTTCCAGCTTCACAATGTACATGATTCAGTTTATGCTGTCCATGTGAACAGGTACATACAACAATCAGAAGGGAAACAAAGCTCTTACTGCCCCAAATGTGATGATTAAATGTGCTATGGTGGTTTGAATGAGAATGTCCCCCATGGGCCAGACATTTAATACTTGGTCACCAGTTTTTGGCCTCATTTGGGAAGGTTTGGAGGATGTAGCTGAAGAAGTATGTCACCGGGGGCCAGTTTTTAGAGTTTAAAGACTTGTGCCACCTCCACTCCTCCATCATAAATGATTACACCTCTGGAACAGGAAGCCAAATAAACCCCTTTTCTATAAACTGCTGTAAATTTCTTCTATAAATTATATAAAAACGTCAAGGTTTTTATCATGGCAACAGAAAAATAACAAAGACACTCAACTATGAAATGTTTGGATCTATTAGAGGCCTCCTAGCTTCCAACTCAGGTAGCCATTATACACAACAAAGCACATCAAAAAGACTTTGAAACATGCCTCAAGACAGCACCCAAACGGATCAACAGGCAGATAAACTTCCATTCCCTGCTGCCTTATTTCCCAATCCCATGCTCTCAATGTACCCCTTAGGAAACTCAAAACCTTTTTAGATCAAGGCGTAATCTACAACAGATGGATAGTTATAAAGCACAGAAAATAAGCTATTTTCCTGAATCTTCCCAATGGAAGAGCTTCACCATTTCAACCAGTCACACACTGGAGGCCAAAGTTGTTCCAATTTCTAACTGAGTCTCTCCTTACAGGCTTGGCATTCTTCAGACTTGAGGGTTCATACCTGAAGCTTTTCCTACCTGTTGTCAGGCCAATCTTGAGAGGCTCCTCTGCCCTCCTCCCTTCTACTGCTTATCCAGCACAGAGCAACCTCACTCACAGGCCTCCAGAAAAGGGGCCTCTATTACTTCCTGGTTCTACTGTGCAGCATCACTAGAGGATAGGGGCATTCTCCAATAAGGCAAAGGGGCCTCATAGGTTAACAACCACTGTCCTCAGGGAACACACCATTCCTTGCCTCGAGCTTCCCAGTTCTCTTGTCTAGTAGTAGCCTGTGTTTCCTGTTCGTTTCACTCAGGGAGTGAATGAAGCTCAAAGTTAAATATTATCTCCAGGTCCTCTGGCACTCTCAACCTGCTGGAAAGACTGAAAGGGCTACTCCGAACCCTACGAGCTCTCTCACTAAACTCCCACTTGAGACTGAACAGTCACAGCCCACTTCTGCCCCTTCAAAGTCTTTTCCAGTGGGCTTTCCTTGAGACAGACCTACCAACTCATACTGTCTGAGTATACCATGCCTCAGGTGATCCAGGCTACCAGGATAAGTACAGATCCAAGATTCACTTTACTTTTGGAGTCTGCAGCCTCACATTAACATGGAGAATTAGTTTAATTTAAAGCCTTTTCATAAGGTAAAAGCCCACTGGAACCTGTTTAGACAGGATTCTATCAAGTCTGGCTCACATGTCCAGCTGCAGCCAAGCAACAGTCTATCACCATCTGTGTCACCCCCAAGAAGCTCACAAACTGTGACTTCTAGGAGCACCCTGGAGATATCAGCCTTCTCTTCTGGCCAGACCTACGTAACCCTGTAGCTTCTATTACCTCTAGAGCCCAATGGTTGCCCAGGATCCATTTTCCCAGTTTTCTGAATTCTTGTGCTGTAATTTTACAAGCTCTCATGCATCAATCCCTAGACATTCTACAACCCAACCAGTTTAGTTAATTCATCTTCAGCATGTTGCTCCGAGAAGACTTCTTAAACTATGCTGGACCAAAGTCACCACTTAGGTCAAACATCATCACAAGGCTCCTAGTGGGCGTGGGCTTTTCTCATTCCCACCATCATCTTACTTCCTACCTGCCTTCCTGAAGCCATCTTATGTTATGACTGCAAACGTGGGATGGCGTGCATGCACAACAGTGTGCACAGGGCAGAGGCGGACATCCATTGTCACTCTCCACCTTCTTCCTTTCTGTTTTGAGACAGGGTCTCACTATGTAGCCCTGGCTGTCCTTGAACTCACAATGTAGACCAGGCTAGCCTCAGCCTCCTGAACGCTGGGATTAAAGGCATACATCACCATACCCCGTTTTCTACCTTATTTCTTGATACAGAGCCTCTTACTCTCAGTTAGGCTATGAACTCTGCGGGATTTTTACTTTGTGTGTACAGACAAGTGCTCGGCCTGCATGTACTCTTGTGCATACTCATGCAGTGCTCAGAGATCCCAGAAGATGGGATTGGATTCTCTGGAACTGAACTTACAGGCAGTTAGTGGCCATGTGGATGTTGAGAACCGAACCTGTGTCTTCCGAAAGGGCAACAAGCGCTCTTAACCACCGCGCCATCTCTCCAGGCCCTTCCTAGCCCACTTCTGCCACTGTTCCTATCTTTATGGACTGTTCTCATAAAGAACTCCTACTCCCAACCCATACATACAGCTACACCCCCTACACCATCTTCAAATAGCCCAGGATCTCAAGTAACACAGGTCAACTCCTGCAGAGGACTGTTGGCTCTGCTGGGCCTGAACTCCTAACTGGACTGGCAGCGCTCTCCCAACCACCTCTCTTCAAACATTTCCAGTGAGCCTGGCCCTATCATCCTTAACACTATCACAGCTGATAATAAATTCTATTGTGCTTCTCACCCACCAGTTGAGAATGCAGTCTTGTTAGATGGTGGCCTCTTAAGCCAGGCTCTCATTTACAATGAAGGCCACCCACTAGCCACGAGCGAGAAAGGTCTCCCCCTTCCGGTGGGCACTCATACATCATGCAACTTCACCCTCCTCTTAGACAAAACAAAACATCCTCAATCCTAAGAAAGCACAGAGATGGCACTGGTATGCACTTTTAACAAATTCGAAGAAGTTCTAAATAAGAACTCTTAATTCCATCCATCCAGTCACACACAAACACACATACACATCCCACTCTTTAACAATCAGTCCTTGACTACATGGAGCCTGGCTGGTGGTCTTACAAAAAAACCTGGAGCCCAATTCCTAATGACCTATGGTTCCTTATCCCAAATGGTCGTTCACAAGAAAGACAATTAATGCTACAAAATTTACTACTTAATACACGGAGCAGGGTGGCACACTATGAGGTGGAGGCAGCAAGATGAGGAGTGCAAGCTCATCCTTAGCTATATAATGTCAGAGGACAACCTAGCATAGACGATACCCTATTTCACAGAATCGGAGGCCAGCCCAGCCAACATGACATCCTGCCTCAGCCCAGCAAACATGGCACCCTGTCTGAAAATCTTTTGTCTACTACTCAGTAAGCTAGTAATATCCACTCATCCTCCTAGATATGAACATAACATGAACAGCACAACCCAAGGTTAACTGTTACAAAGTAATTCCAGTCCCCTTTCAGGAGAGGGGGTCCGCTAAGAACTCAATCTCCATTTCTACTGTATTTTTCTAGAATAAAAATCTGTGTCTGTTTTAGACTGATAACTACCTTTATCCTCATGTCTCTGACATACTGTCTTTTCTCAGCACTACAGGAAGTCTAGAGGAAATGCAGATTCTACACAGTACATGTAACTGAGGCTTAGATAAGGATATCCTAGAGAAACAAGTGGGTTGAGGGTGGGGATGCAAGAAACATCAATTGTGTACACGTTAGAAGAGTAGATGTGCTAGGCAGTTCTCAACCTGTGGGTTGAGACCTCCTTTGGGGTCACATATCAGCTATCCAGACTATGATTTATAACAGTAGCAAAACTGCAGTTATGAAGTAGGAACAAAATAATCTTATGATTGGGGGGGAGGCGGTCACAACAACATGAGAACTGTATTAAAGGGTTGTGGCATTAGGAAGGTTGAGAAGCAGTGTGCTAGAGAATCACAGTCCAACTGTAAAACAAAGGCAACTAGAGGGTTCTGGAGATAGCTAGGCCTGCAAGGTGCACGCCTGGAGACCTGACTTAGATCCTGGGAACCCATGTAAAGGTGGAAGGACAGCAGCAACTTCACAAAGCTGTCACGGGCAGTCACGGTCACGATCACCCAATTCCTCCAATAATAATTTTCTTAGAGCTTGAGTTTTATGTTTGAGCTTGAATTTTTAACATAAAACTACAAACAAACAAATCAAAACAGACAAATAGTAATTAATTTGAAAGCTGTCACTTTTAAGGCTTGTAGTTTAAAGAAACAGCCAGCTGGTTTAGTTACTAGATTGTCAAACATCTAGCCCTAATGGCTGAACACACCACACTCCTAAGAAGATAAGTGTATTGTAAGATTTATGTAAGAAAGTAGTTCAAACAGTAACTGGAACCACTTTTATTAGTTGCTCAACATATTGTTTGCACAACAGTATATAATTATTCTGTGAACAAATCCACACTACAATCACAACAGCTGATAAATGATGCAATCCCAGGTAAGACACAGACTAGCCCAAATACTCCTAGGAGGCCTAGTTGTAGTGGCCTATTAAATAGTTAAGAGTTGCCTGATCTTTTTCTTCGTCAATTTTCATCTTTTAACTTTAACCCACACATAATCACTCACTTTTCCAAATTCTTTGATTTTTTTTAAACTATAAAATGTGCTTCTGTGAAAACAAACAAAAACAAACCTGGGAAATAAAGTCAATGATGATTACAACCCTGTAATCCCACTTTAGACTCAAATTCTTCTAGTGATTTATCCCCATATATGCACTGGGTTATTTTCTTACCAAATCTGAAAACACAGAAAACAAATTCCTTGTAATTTTTATAGATTCAAATACCATATAACAAATGTTGTAATTCTTCCAACACCAAAGAATTAAAATGACATTACTTCTTCTTTTATAAAGTCAGATTTAAAAATTATGCATATAAACAATTTTTGCTTGTTTGTTTGTATAATGTGTGCCACATGCATGGCCTGGTGCCCAGAGTTCAGAAGACGGAGTCAGATATCCCCGAAGTGGAGTTATGGACAGGTGAGAACCACCATGTGTGTATGCCAGGAGAGCTGTAAGTACTAAGAACTTATTAGTTATTCTATCAGCCTACGTATGTGCTCTACATATACTTCTGTAACATTTAAAATGATCGACTTTCCATTACATTCAGGTGTCGTAAAGGAAAAGGAAGATTTCAAATCTTGATTTTCAAAATTAAGATAATTGTGTCCCTGTAAAAATCAATCCTCAAATCTGTTTGTCCAGATAAAAATGAAATCACTGCACCAATTAAAGAGTCGTTTCAATATATGTGAGGGGAAAACAGGTGAAAACTTCACAAGCATATTTTGTTCCTTAAAATTATGATAAGTATGCCGGGCAGTGGTGGCGCACGCCTTTAATCCCAGCACTTGGGAGGCAGAGGCAGGCGGATCTTTGTGAGTTCGAGGCCAGCCTGGTCTACAAAGTGAGTCCAGGACAGCCAAGGATACACAGAGAAACCCTGTCTCGAAAAAAAAAAAAATTATGATAAGTATGCAGGGCTTCTGAGAGGGGCCACAGTTCCTGCTGCTCTAGCAGAGCGCCCACGTTTAGTTTCCAGCACCCACTTTCAGCTGCTCACAGTGGACTCAGACCTCCAATTCCAGGATCCCGACGCCCTCTTCTGGCCTGGGCAGATACCTACGCACACATATGTGCCCCCTCCCCCAAATACATAATTAGAAATAAAACAAATTTTTTTTTTAATAAAAAAGCAAACAACTTGAATGTGGCACACAAACTGAGTTTACACACATATAGAGACTAGAAGTGAATACAGAGGCAGCATTCACAATCTAATAAATTATTTCACAGTCCAACCGCATTACCTACGACTTGATAACAATGTACCAGGAACTAAATTTACTTCGACAAAGAAGGAAAATAGCATGAACATGTTTTTGGCTGGCCGCAATTACTGGTGACAAGAACACAGAAGTTCACTCCTGTGAAGACCCAGGGGGCGAACATTTCCTTACAAGTAGGAGAATCATGAGATTAAAGGGAAGGAACTCATATTTTTCCTCTCGTTCTCAAAGATAAGTTCTAGAAAATTCTGGAAAGAATAATTAATTCTTTACAACAAATGCCACGGGCGAACATGAAAACAAGAAAGCTTAAGTTTGAAAATTGCTCCCTGTGTAGATCCAGGTATCTGAGATCATAAAACTGAAATTAAAATAGTGGTTTCTACCTACGGAATTGGGAGAAAAGACCAAGGGAAGAGTAAGAAAGCCATAGATCAAAGTCAGAGGCAAGGGGACAAAAATATCCCACCCGAAAGCCACTAAGGAATTCAGGTTCTGGCGAAGGGGATTCAATTGCAGAAAAAGCAGAATATTTGAAGTAGAAATGAGAGATTCCACTGCTCCACGGCGGAGGGGCTAAGAAAGAGGGAAACCGAAAGACTTTGGGGACTGAACGGGCTTCGGACACCAGCGAGCAGGGCTGGAAAGCGGGATCTAGGGACAGAGAGAGCCGAGGCTGGGACTGAAAAGGAGCCTGGGGGACAGCGAAGCACAGACCGCAGAGCGGGACCGAGGGGTGGGGAAGAATCGAGGCTGGGTGCGCCAAGGACTCGGGGAAAGGGGAAGAGCTGAGACCGAGGGCGCAAAACCGGACCGGGCAATGCTGGAGAGCTGAGGCCGAGGACGCAAAGCGATAACCCGGAATGGGGCGGAGCAGAATCGAGGCCGGGTCGCAAAGAGAGGACCGCGAACAGGGAGGAAGAGCCGAGGCCCGGGCTCAGTGCTGAGACCCGGGATGTGGCGGAGAGCCGAGGCTGGGGCGCAAAAGTGAGACCCGGGAACAGGGAAGGAGGACCGAGGTTGGGGAGCAAAAAGGAACCCTAGGAGCTGGGAGGCGGGAGAAAGGAGAACAGAGGTCGTGGCCACCCGTAGGCTGAGGGAACACGGCGGCGGCGTACTGCGCGTACCTGCAGAGATCGTCCAGGACGCTGCCGGGAATCTCCAGGCGTTTGGTCTCCATGATGAGGACCCGCAGCAGGCGCAGCGCATCCCGGCTCCGCGCAGCCGGTACCTTGGAGCAGCGCAGGCACTCGAGCACGCAGACACTGGAGCCCTCCGCCCGGACCCCGAGGCTGGGCCGAGGCGAGGGGCGGAGCCCTGGAATCACGCCCCCTCTGCTGGAAGTGGCCCAATGTAAAGCTGGGGGCCTCGCGCCTGCGCGGGTTTCGCCAATGAGACGTTTTTTTATTGGTCCGTGGGCTCCAATCGGTCTTCAGGCTGCTCAGTTCCTGCTCAGGAGATCAACTTCCCGCCGCCTTTGACTGAGAGCGCTCTCGGGTGTTTTTTGCACTTGCTTGCGCTGCGCGCTTTCTACTTTTCTTTTTTTGTTGTTTTGTTTAAATATTTATTTATTATGCATACAGGGTTCTGTCTGCATGGATGCCTGCAGGCCAGAAGAGGGCACCAGATCTCATTATAGATGGTTGTGAGCCACCATGTGGTTTCTGGGAATTGAATTTAGAACCTTTGGATGAGCAGCCAGTGCTCCTAACCTCTGTGCCTTCTCTTCTACTTTTCTACTAGGAAATTTTGAGCTATTCCACGACAATTTCCCTCCACACACCCACTCCCCAGCACCTCGAGCGTGACTCTCACCTCACCATAACTGATTGAACAAGCACTCGTTTCTTTGGCAGCAAGCCCAGAGCAATTATTACACAGACGCAATTACCCGCGATTACTGTCACCAAGTATTCTGCGCACACGCTCACTACTGATTTCATTACCTCCAGGCCAAATGCTGAGACTTCTGAAAAATATTAATCCGTTTTTGTTTGCATATAGACTCACTACGTAGTAGTCTTCCTGCCTCAGCCTTCTGAGTGTTGGAACTATAGGCCTGGCCCACTACCGATGTTAACAGATCCAATGCTTTTTTTTTTTTTTAAATGTGGTTCACCTCTATTCCTAAAAGGAGCAAAGATTCCAAGGAAAAATACTTACGCCCCTTTAGTTGGCTATCAGAGTATTGAAAAATGGTCTCCAAAGAACTGGAATTTCCTCCCATAATCTCAAGATGGGAAAAGGAGGTTTTGAAAGTTGGTGCCAGTCAGAGGAAAGAGTTTCCAGGAAGAGATTTCCCAACTTTCCACCTTTTTGACTGTATGCACTTTCTACTACTAGGGAGATTTGGTCGCCTGTTCTAAGAGCCCGTGGGGCTGCTTTGCAGGAGAGATCGGTGCTGAGACGATGATAGGTGAGTAATGAGTGGATCCACACCGTGACCGGTACTACTTAATTGTGCGCACCTCTTGTCTTCAAGTATTTCAATCTAAATCCCACATCAGAACTCCAAAGGTAGACTGTAGGGAACAGTTTCAGGGAACCTCCTTATTTTTCCTTTTCCCAGTGCGCATTCACTGAAACCATCGCCTCTCCCTGCTTCACTGTTACTTGTTTCTTTAATTGGCCTATCGAGAACAACTACCTTGGGCTCGTTATTTCCTTAGTGCTGCCTTACTCATTTTCAGCTTTGGATCATCTGCGCATCAGCCTCTTCAGCTGCTGATGGGTGAGTTCCCTCCCTGGGCTGTAGATGTATAGCGCTTGCAGCCACTGGTGAGTTTTACTTTGCAGCTTCCTGAGTGTGTCTTTTTGCCATTTCTGGGAGAATCTCTCGAATTCATGTGGCATTTTCAGAGCTTTTGCTTTTCTGAAGTTCTCACGTCTTCAAATTGCCCCTTTCTTGTGATGCTATACTTTTGCTTCATGGACGTGTTGCTTTCTCATCCCTCAGAGCAAATTTCTTCTCCCTACTCTATTATCCCTTTCTGCTGCCTGTGGTATTAAATTAGTCTTCAGTTACCATACTGGTTTTCTATGTCCTTGACTATATTCACACACTTAAGAGTAAAGCCAGAATCACAGTGTTCATGACACAATGGGAATTGTTTTCTAACAGATTTATCTATGAAAAAATTTTCAGATTATTTTTATTTTATTTTATTTTTGGTTTTTCAAGACAAAGTTTTTATTTTATTTTATTTTTGGTTTTTCTTTTTTTTAATAATTTATTTTTTATTTCTTCAAGTTACATCTCAATCACAATCCCCTCCCTACTCCCCCCTCCAGTCCCACCCTTCCACCCTCCTCCCCCTCAACCCCCCATCCTCTTCTAGCCCTGGCTGTCCTGGAACTCACTGTATAAACGAGGCTATCCTCAGACTCACAGAGATCTGCCTGCCTCTGCCTCCAAAGTGCTGGGATTTAAGGCGTACACCACCACCACCCAGCAGTTTCAGATACTTTTAATTGAGAATTTTACTAATGTATATAATATGTTCTCTCCAAATCCACATCCCATTCAGTCTCTTTCAATTCCTCCCCAACTTCCTTTCCAACTTCTTTTGTCCTCTCCCTCACCTCAGGTCCACTTACTGCTCCATGCATGCACATGTACTGGGGTATGTATAGTCATTCAGGGGCAGCATCCCTGAAGAAAACTTACTCTCCCTCTCCTATGACTTCATATATTGTCAATAACGTCTTAGCCTGGGGTGGGATTTTTTAAATTCTTTCCCCTATTCAATCTGTGATTTCAGCTGACTTGATCTTGTGCAGGTCTTGTGAATGAAGTCACAGTCATAGTAAGTTCATGTGTGCAACATCCCTGTTATATCTAGCAAATAATGTTTCATGGCAGACATCCACTACCTCCAGCTCCTAGAAATTTCCTGCTCCTTCATTTTTGGTTTAAGGTCTTACCTGTAAGTATGAGTGAATAGTTGCCATTCTGAGAAATCAGGTCCAATACATGGAAACGTATTTAACAACAAAATGGAGCCTAGAGCAATCGAAGAGGAGGAAGAAGATTTTCAAGGCGTATTGTGCCTTCCCTTCATCTGAACAAATTCCCTAAGGAGAAAAATGCCTCCAGGCTCATAAGCATTCTCAGAACAAAGGAAGGAAGTACAGGCTGGAATATTCCATTCTTTATCCAGTCTTCCCATGGAATCACGTAAGTGTTAGAATTCATAAGAAGCAAGACTTGGAACAGGAGTTGAGTTCAAGCAGTATAGATGGGTGAAAACCCTTAGGTTTTAAAACACACTGTTCAATCTTCATAACTACAAGAAGTAGTTGGATCAGAATTAACCTTATAAAAAGCAAAAGGCTTATAAACATTAAATGGTTAAAATCTCCTGTTATACTTTCAGAGGACCAGAGTTTTATTTATTCATTTATTTATTTTTATTTTTAGGGAACCCATGTTGGACAACTAACAACTGCCTGTAACTGCAGCTCTAGATAATCTGGTGGCCTCTTTTGGCCTCTGAAGGCACTCATACCCACATTCACATGTGTACACATACACATAAATAAAAATAAAATGGCTAACTGACATATATTTTAGAATTTGGCAAGATGTTTTATTGTGAGAACTATATGTATTTTTAAAAATTGCTATAAACTTCTGTATAGGCATTAATAATTATTGTGTATCATTCACCCTATAATAAAATTCCTGCTGTGAATTTAGAAAAACTGAATTCTAGTTTTGCCTATTTACCAGGCTCTCATAATCTTCCTTAGGCCATTTCCCTAGTGACCATAAGACCTGTTAATAGGCCACACCTTTTAAAAGTTCATTTTCCTAGTAGTGCTGATCTGGAGATCAAGTCTTTAGCAGATGGCCTTTAGAGACACCATATTTTAACTGTGACATAAATGTAACAAATAAATTGTAAAAATAAAACACTGAAGGTGAATGTAGCTCTCTTGTAGAATGTTTGCCTAGCACATAAAAGTTCCTGGTGTTGACCCTCAGAACTCAGTACAGTAAAATATAAAACAAATACCCATATTAAATAAAGGTATATGTATAAACATATGTTTGCATAAAACAACTGTAAGACTCTAGCCTCTCTCCTTTTCTTTCATTTACCCCTTCTTACTCCTCTCATGTCCTTCCCACATGTACTGATGTGTGCTCAGAAAGAAAAGAGTCAGCAGGACAAATGCAGAAGTCAGACAGGCAGAAGTCAGACAGTGCTAAGCCAATGGTAACAAAATTCTTTTATGTGAAGAAAAACATCTGAAAAAAAATAAAAATATTTAAGGACTTCTTTTTTTAAAGTGACAGAAATCCAATCTCTATAACAATTTTCATTCTCTTATCAATTTCTTCTTGTTGATTGCATAAAGTCTCAGAAACTAAATGATTAACACAATTATGTTGTTTCTGAATGAATTTTGTTGTTGAAACTGTTTCTTTTCAATTGCTAACTTTTTAAGTGGGAAAAGGAGTTGTTACATATTATCTCATATTGACTTCTTTAGAAGAATTCCTAATTATTAGCAGCAAGAAAACCCAAGAAATACTCCCCAAATCACTGACCAGTGAGATATCAGCCTGGTTTGCCCTAAGGGTGCATGGCTGCCACCACCTCTCCTTGCAGAGGCCTTCCCTGCCTCTAGACTCAGGCAATTCCTGAATCACAGAAAACCAAAAGTCTTTTTTAGTTGTTACCTGCAGAGGGTGCTCACTCCTTTTTATATTTCCAAATTACACACACTACTAACTCACATCTTTGGCTCAAATTCACCTTTGAGTCTAACACTACAAACATTTGATCAGGATAGAAGACTAATTAAGTCAATATGTTTATTAAAAGTTCATTACTTATTTCATTAATATCTTTTCTAGAAAAAGAAAAATATCATTAGTTTTGGCTCAGGAGCCAACCCAAGATGTGTATTGCAGTGGCTGTCATATCTTCTTGTTTAAAATTTTTTTTATGTGTTTGGGTATTTTGCCTACATGTATGACTGGTACAGGTGTGGTGCCCACTTAGGCCAGAAGAGGGCGTCAGATCCCCTGGAACTGGAGTTCATAATCCTCTCTAGAGGATTATGAGCCACCATGTGGATCCAGGGATTCGAATCTGAGTCCTCTGCAAGAGCAGCCAGTGCTCTTAACTACTGAATAACCTCTCCAGCCCTCAATTATTATGTCTTATTTGTATCATTTAATCTGGAAGACCTGGAAGAGTGTCTCTGACTTTCCTACTCTATAGATAATGTTTTATTTTAAATCACAAACAATAATCTTTTTATATGGTTATGTCTCTTTTTTGCTTAATATAAGCTGGGTATTTCTAATTTGAACACACATCTATCTGTCTATCTCATTTACTTTTTTGGATGCATAGTATATTGTCATTAGATGGTCTTGGTTTTGTGCTGTTATAGTGAGCACCATCAAATGGTGACCCAACACAAAATACAATCACTTCTTGCGCATGTGAAGTCTACTGTCCTCCCTGTGATGACTGAGTGGCTGGGATGCTTCCATCTCATCACCTTCTATCCCCTATGTTCCTACACTTGCTGAAGGAGAGAGAGTCTCCATGGGCTCCTAACTAAAGTGTTTCCTAAATTTCCAGAGCAAATCATATTCTATGATAAGCTGCAATATATATTGCATATTATAATATGCACATATATATATGAAAAGAAAAAAGCCAATGCATGACTTAGGCAACAGGATCCTTAGTTCAGAATCGAAGCCTGGACCACATAGTAAAAACTCAGAAGTTTACAAGGATCAAGCTCAGAGTCACATGCCTGCTAGGCAAGTGCTTTATTACTGAGCTAGACCCCTAGCCTTCTACATTTATTTACTTACTTTTTGAATTTCATTGTGTTGCCCAGGTTTGTTTCTGAGTTTTGGGCTGAAGGTATCCTCCTGCCCTAATTTCAAGTAGCTGATATAAGGGAGTGGGAGTAGTGTGCTAGTGGTAGTCTAAGGCATTAGCAAGGTCCTTGTCAGGAACAGAAAAAAAAGGAAATATAAAGAAATACATAAGTTTAAGCAATAGAGAAAAGAAAAGTAGTAACTTTATACATTCAGGATGGGAAAAACCTAAGGCTGGATGAGCCAGTAAATAGACTACCTTGGGTATTTTATAGTGTTCCTGGGTCCTCCCCTTTCCTCTATTATTCCTGTCTAAACACCTGGCTGTGCCTTTTTGCCAGTTTCTCTTAATACCACCTTCTATGAGAAGCAGCCATCTCAGAGAGCCCACAGGAGCAGGCTCCTGTACATTTGAATAACATTTAAGTTTGTGTGTGTGTGTGTGTGTTTATACTTCACATTTTGCACATGTGTGTATGTGTGTCTCTACAATGTAAATTTCAAGAAGTGGATTGTAAATGCAAAAGGAAAATACACATAGAGGTTTTGTGGATGATAACTAACATTACCGGATATGTGTGTGTCATGTAAACACAGAGAAGAGAGACAGAGACCAAAACAAAACCAAAAAAGAAAAAAGGAATGAGAAAGATGTAGAACATGGATTCCAATTCTGTCTTTTGAAATCACTGACTGTCACTAATTACTGATAGCTACTAAGCCTATGTACACATTCAGTAAGGTCCTGTTTTCCTCTCTGCACATTTGAGTGAGATTTTGCTTCTTTCTACAAGTGACACGAGACTCTGATGGGCCACATAGTATCCTTCCCCTCATTTTGTTGATTTGCTTGCTCAGAACTTGGAGCAGGGAAGGAGCTAAGTACAGAGTTCTGAAACCTTTAGCTTTCCCACTGGCCAAATGTCTCATAAGTTAAGTTGCTGTTCAACCCACGGCTGAGACTTGGTGGAAGTGTACCTTCCTCAGACTGGAACAAGAGTGCAGCGCCAGTAAAGCCTTACTTTTAAACATTTAGAAATTATTTTATGTGTATGAATGTTTTGCCTGCATGTACGGACATACATGCAGTGCTTGCAGTGCCCAGAGAAGTCAGAAGAGGACATCAGCTCCCCTGGAATTAGAGTTAACAGTTTTGGGCTGTCATTTGGGTGCTGGAAACTGAACCCAGGTCCTCTGCAGTAGCAGATCTTAATGGCTGAGCCATCTCTTCAGCTTCAAGAGGAAAGTCTTGCTTTTAAATTTGAAGTGCCCAGTGGGTTGCATTCTTCTCATTTTACAATCCTAGTTCAGATCTCGCCTTATGAAGCTTTGAAAAGAGCTGCCACAGCCTGCTCTGATGGGCAGCTTTCTAATTCCTTATGGCACAAAAACATACAAGTTAGTTAACACTGGACTCTGTTCTTCCATGTTGGACTTATTTACAGAGATCTTAAGTTCTTGGTAGGTACCGAAAATGCCTTTGATTAATTTTGGACAATCTACAGTAACCTGCAAATATGACATTCATTAATTTACAACTGATTAATTCTAAGCCATGCAAACCTGAGTGGGTCTTTTTAGGTACAACAAGCATAAAGAATAACCCAGATAAATATGTGGTTTCCCAGATAAAATAGATTTTCTAAAATAGTTAAAATATCTTTGTTTGTTTGGTTGCTTTTTTGAGACAAGGTTTCTCTGTGTAACAGCTCTGGCTGTCCTGGACTCGCTTTGTAGACCAGGCTGGCCTCGAACTCACAGTGATCCGCCTGCCTCTGCTTCCCAAGTGCTGGGATTAAAGGCATGTGGCACCATGGCCAGCAAAATATCTTTTCTAGATAAAATTCATGATTGTTTTATTGGTGGAGCTGCCCTGGTCCTACCAATAAAATTAATAGTATTCATCTATGCATGCCACTCTAGGGACTTCAGACTACTTTCATAGACCTGCATAAATTTAACCTTAGGATTTAAATAATATGATTCCCACCTTATAAAAACACCATAATGTGCTTTTAAAAATATTAGTAGCACCTCTCCCCATTTCTTGGTCAAGCATTCTATAAATTATTGTATATAATTTTCAATTTTTAAAAATGTTTTTCAACTCAAAGTTTCTCTGTGTATCCTTGACTATACAGGACTCACTTCGTAGACCAGGCTGGCCTTAAACTCAGAGATTCACTTGCCTCTGCCTCCTGAGTGCTGGGATTACAGGCATGTGGCACCACACCCTACAATTTTCAAATATTTTTTAAAAAGATTTTTACAAATCCACCATCCCTTCATGCTAAAAGTCATGGAGAGAGCTGGCATACAAGGACCATACCTAGAAATAAAGGCAATATACAAGTCAGTAGCCAACATCAAATTACATAGAGATAAACTTAAAATATTTCCTCTAAAATCAGGGACAATGCACTCTCCCCATATCTCTTCAACATAGTACTTGACATTCTAGCTGGTGCAAAAAGACAACTAAAAGAGATCAAGGGGATACAAATTGGACCCCAAAAATTCCACAAAAGAACTCCAACAAATGATAAACTCCTTCAGCAAGGTGGCTAGATACAAAATTAATTTAAAAAAAAGGTAGCCCTTCTTTACACAAAAGATAAATGGGCCAAGAAAGAAACTAGGGAAACAACCTTTCACAATAGCCACAAATAATATAAAATACCTCAGGTAACTCTAACCAAGCAAGTGAAAGACCTGTATGACAAGAACTTCAAGTCCTTGAAGAAAGAAATTGAAGAGGACATCAGAAGATGGAAAGATCTCCCATACTCATGGATAGGTAGGATCAACATAATAAAAATGGCCATCCTACCAAAAGCAATATATAGATTCAATGCAATTCCTATGAAAATACCAACACAATTCTTCAAAGACCTCAAAAAGACAATTCTCAACTTCATATGGAACAAAACACCCAGAAAAGCTAAATCAATCCTGTACAATAAAAAGAAAAAAAAAAAACATCTGGAGGTATCACCATCTCAGATTTCAAGCTATACTACAGAGCAATAGTAATAAAAACAGCATGGTACTGGTATAGAAACAGATTAGTTGATCAATGGAATCAAATTAAAGGTCCAGAAATAAACCCACACACCTATAGCCACTTAATTTTTGACAAAGAAGTCAAAACCATACAATGGAAAAAGGACAGCATCTTCAACAAATGGTGCTGGTCTAACTGGTTGCCAACATGTAAAAGAATGCAAATAGACCCATATTTATCACCTTGCACAAAACTTAAGTCCAAGTGTATCAAGACCTTAACATAAAGCTGGACACACTAAATCTAATAGAAGAGAAGTAGGGGAAAGTCTTGAACTCATTAGCACAGGTGACAACTTCTGAACAGAACACCAATAGCTCAGGCTCTAAGACCAACAATCAGTAAGTGGGACCTTATGAAACTGAAAAGCTTCTGTAAGGCAAAAGACACTGTCATTCAAACAAAATGGCAACCTACAAATTGGGAAAAGATCTCCACCAACCCCACATCCAACAGAGGGCTAATATCCAAAATTTATTAAAACAATCAAGAAATTAAACACCAAGAAACCAAATAATCCAATCTAAAAATGGAGTAGAGTTAAACTGAGAATTCAAAAGAGGAATCTCTAATGATTGAGAGACACTTAAAGACTCAACATCCTTAATCATCAGAGAAATGCAACTCAAGACAACTCTGGGATTTTATTTCACACCTCTCAGAATAGCTGAGATCAAAAACTCAAATGAGAGCACATGCTGTTGAGGTTGTGGAGAAAGGGGAACTTTTGCTGGTGGGAATGCAAACTTGTACAACCACTATGAAAATCAGTCTGGTGATATCTTAGAAAACTTAGAATAGCTCTACCTCAAGACTCAGCCATCCCACTCCTGGGCATATATCCAGAAGATTCTTCACTATACCACAAGGACATCTCCTCAACTATGTTCATAGCAGCCTTATTTGTAATAGCTAGAAACTGGAAACAACTCAGATGTCCCTCAACCGACAAATGGATAAAAAAATTTATGGTACATTTACACAACAGAATACTACTCAGCAATCAGAAACAAGGAAATCATACAATTTTCTGTCAAATGAATGGAACTAGAAAAGCTCATCCTGAATGAGCTAACCCAGACTCAGAAAGATGCACATGGGATCTATCCACTTATAACTAGATTTTAGCCATATAGTACAGGATAACCATCCCACAACCATCAGACCGAAAGGAACAGGAGCATAGACTTTCTTTCTTGTTAGTGGGACACTTTGCTCTAGTGGAGCTGCCAGGTAGGCTCCCAGTGCAAGAGGAATCTCTTAGCTCTCATATGACTGCTGAACTTAGGGGGCTGAGATGTAAGGCACCCACACCTGAGGAATAGGATATGTAGGAGAGGGGGTAGACGGTGGGAGGGTGAGGCCGACAAGAGATGAAGGAGAGGACTGTGATGGAGATGTAACTTGAAGTAATAAATAAACATAAAAAAAGATTTTTACCATGTTACTATATAGCTTATCAGGACTGTGTATAAAACTCATTGTTTCGGATGTATATTTGTTGGAGGAAGGTCTAATACATTGCTTCTGATAGGTTGATTTCAATGCTGAGATCTGGTTACTGCCCTTTCTGAGGCATTGTCTTGATTGGTTAATAAAAGTTACTGATGGCCAATTAGCTGGGCAGAAAGAGTATAGATAGGTGGGACTTCCTGAGATGGAAAAACCCAGCATTTTGCACAGAGAAATCTTTCTTTCCACCAGGAGATATGGAAGCAGACAGACATGTGTGAGAGCTCTTGAAGGTAACAACAGGTTACAGGGAGGTTTGAGATTAGGAGTTCCAGGTTAATTTAGATTCTGCTAGTTGAGAGTCTGCCCAGCTAAGGGATAAGCATTGAAACATTAAAAGGTCTTGGTGTATTTAATTACTGGGGAAAGGGCTGCAGCAGCCTATAGGCTGACAGTCAAAGCAATCCCACTGAACCCTGGTAACTGTTCCTCCAGGTCACTGGAAATTCTGCTGGTCTAATATAGTACTTTATAGTTTACAATAAGCATCTGGCAGCCACCCTGCCAGCTTCACTGCCAGACAGCACCACCAGGTCTTCCCTCCAGGCATACAGACTTCTAAGGCAATTAAGCCTGCAGATCTGCCTCCAAGTTGCCAGCTATTCTGCCGGCCTAATATAACAAGTTATAATTATTAATGAAGATATTAATTAATAGAATTTAGGTTCTAGGTGGTGAAGGGCACCCTTGATCCAGGGCTTTTTCCCCAGGACTGGTCAGGCTGCCAGGTAAGGCAGCCCAGGCTTGCCAGCTTCCCGCCAGCCCACTAACTTGCTCTACTGGCCTGATCTTACAGTTTATACTTATTAATAAATAAAATTGATAATTGCAGTTTCATATACTGTGATATATGTGTGTGTGCTGTGTGTGAATTTGTATACATGTACATACATGTGTTCACATGTGTGGGTACACATGAATGTGCAGGTATATGGAGGCCAGAGGTTGATGTCAGGAGGTGTCTTCCTTGACCACTCTCTACCTCATATACTGAAGCAGAATCTCAATGTGTTACTCCTGTTAACCAGCTCGCTCCAGGGATCCTGTTTCCAACTCTCAAGTGCTGGCATTATAGGCGGACTTCCATGCTGTTGTATGGCTTGTTCCTCTGAATTGCAACCCCCTTTCTGTATTGAAACATTCCTCTAAAAGGGAAGAAGTCGCAAAAGGTCACATGTACAGAGAACAAAAAACTTGGAAGAGTGCTCGCTTCTGTATAGCTTATATGGAAATCAGAAGGATACAGGGAAGATGAGCAAGGATGACATGCAAGTTTATTAAGCATTTCATATTAAAAAAAGCACAAAAACAACTTGGAAGACTCTTGAAGACTCCTCCCAATAGTATAAGTAAAAGTAAGCAGTTGCTAGTGTGGAGACTGAGCTGCTAAACAGTGGAAAGACAGAGCTAGCCAGAAATGTTCCAACTGAAGAACTGCCTTCAGGCTGTGCAGAGAGCTCCAACAGCTCCAGGTTACAGTTTATGGGGGTTGTCACCTATGTTGGAGTGGGCTTTCTGGTGATACAGGAGTCATTCTTACCCCTTGTAAGTAGCATCTCCCGCAAACTCCTGTTGGTAACTATTCACTAGTTCACCAAATTGGACATTGGTGCAAACTTTACTTTGGTCTGTCTTGGGCTCCTTTTCTGGGGTGAGTTGAAGTGTGTGTTATGTCACCCCAGGAAAAGATTGTCACACAAACATGCTCATTTGACACTTTTGTGGGTGCTATGGATCTGGACTCCAGTCTTTCCCCATTAAGGAATGGAGGAACCAGGCACTTTACACACTGAGCCTTTTCCCCAGCGCCAAACAAATGCTACTTTCCTCTACTCATCATTGTACAAATTCTTTTCTCTTCGAACACATACTTATTTTATTTTCATTTTTTTGGTTGTGATATTTTATGTTATTTTAAAAATATTTATTAATTCAAATTACATACAAATCAGTTCCCTCCCAGTCCCACCCCTTCACTCTCTACCCCTTCTTCCTCCTATCCTTCTCGTTGAGTGAGGGGGGCCCCACATATAAGCCCCCATCAGTTCATCAGTCACATGAGGCTGAGATCTTCCTCTTGCTCTGGGGCCCAACATGGCAGCTCAGCTGGGGTGAAGTGTCCCATTAACAGGTAACACGGGCATATATTTATAATTTATCTAATTTATACTGTGTTCTTGATCACATATTTTAACTGCTACTTAAAAGTTAATACTAGCAAGTGCATTTTCCTATTGATGCAGACTTAAATTACTTTCAACTTTTCTCAGGTTGAAAAAAGTGCTGCAGGGCTGGAGAGACGGCTCAGTGGTTAAGAGAACTGACTGTTCTTACAGAGGTCCTGAGTTCAATTCCCAGAAACCACATGGTGGCTCACAACCATCTATAATGTGATCTGATGCCCTCTTCTGGAATGCAAGTGTAACTGTAGATAGAGTACACACACATAAAATAAATAAATCTTAAAAAAAATGCTACAAGGAATTAGTGTTAAATGTAGTGGTGACAATTTGTGCCCCATGTAAAGTACAACCATTCATCCTCAACAACCCAATTAAAAAGGGCAAATTAAAAGTGGAGAGCAGAAAAAAAGAGAGTTTATTCAAATCGATCTCATTGTGAAGAGGGACAAAGAGATCCAGTAAACCTCTCAACAACATTTATGGGGCCCTGCAGTGAAATTAAAGTTTAAATAAGATATGTACATCTAAGCAGTTCTGGTCAAGGTGCAGCACCCCTACCCACCAATGACTCATCTTGTCTTCGGACTCTTAACTGTAAGGTGACAAGTTGTTACCACCCTGTGAAATCTCTTTCTGGGAGACAAGCTTCCCCTCAGCCTGGGCCTTCTCCTCCCAGCATGAGATTCCTGGGGGAGTTCCTGTTCTGTTGGATCAGCTGTTTGAACAGTCTGATACTCATATTGAGAGACTGATAGTCAGATTGAGAGACTGATACTCAGATTGAGAGACTCACATGCCTCTTTAGATCTTCATCTTTGTTAGGCAGGTTATAGAATGCTCTTTTCAAAGAGTTTCTCTATAATATGTATTTATGATTACTGAACATGCATATCTGTAGGTTTGATAATGCCAATGGCTCCCCATCACCTAATCCCTTCCTAAAGGCCTTCCTCTTAACACTACTGTGTTAGGGGCCAAGTTTCTAGGCCATAAACTCTGGGGACTTATATAAACTACAGGAGTGAATACTATAAAGAAATATAAAACAGTTCACCTCTAGTTAAGGAAAACCATTTTACTCAGAAAATTAAATATATAGAAAATGTAATTACTAGTGCTAGAGAGATGGCTCAGAGGTTAGGAGCACTGGCTGTTTGGCCAGAGGACCAGGGTTCAATTCCCAGCACCCACATGATGGCTCACAACTATCTGCAACTCCAGTTCCAGAGGACCCAACACCCTCACACAGACATACATGCAAGTCAAACACCAATGCAAAGAAAATAAACAAATATATAATAAAAATGTCATTGCTTATTTCTTCATATATTTTGTAAAGTCTGGAGACTGACCCCTACTTAGTCATCACATCTGCAACTTTGCTCTAAGGTTTGTTCCTTCTTTATAACAAATGCCCTTGGCTAAGGCCACACTTCATAAGTACATTTCAGATTCTTCTGAAAGCAGATCTTATGAAGCAAATGAAGGTAAGAGCAGAAATATTTGCTGTCCCCAGGGTAGGGAAAGGCCTGGAGGAGGTTGGAAATGCCCAAGTAAACTCTCCACTTCAGTTAGGAAGTGATGCTGGGTCCTTTTGCTGACAGCCTCATGTCGCAGTGAAATGAATGCCAGAGAATGTAGGTGTCATACAAGGGTGGTCTGCCTCTCATTATCTGGACATCAGCTTCTGACTTTGGGCTTGAAAAGTCATAATAATAATTATAATGGTCTTCTCTTTCTGAAATACTATTGATATTTATTGCATGTTAAATTTCATTTTCAGCTACAGCCTGAGGAAACCAATGTGCTAAGAGATTAAATAATTTACACAAAGTTGCAGCAAAGTCCATGGATGTCAAAGCCCACATGCTTTGCTGTGAGGCCTTGTTGTCCCCACTACTTGCAGCAACTGGTTGTTTTTAAGAGTTGTTGCTGGGGCAGCAAGATAGCTCAGCAGGTTAAGGCACTTGCCACTAAACCCGAGTTCAGTTATATCTCTGGGACTTACATGAGAGAAGGAGAGAACCAGCTCCTGCTAAGTTGTCCTCTGACCTCCACATGTATGCTCTTCCATCCATAAGCAAACTAAAAATCAGAAATGGTTATATGAGCAGTGGGCATTATAGTAGTTGACAGTAAGCCTGGGAGCCCAGACTAACATCTTGTCCAGAAGCTTTGCAAAGATGATATTTGTAAATAAACTATAGAAAAGTCCAAAAATAAAAATAAAAAGAAAGAAGAAAGAAAGAAAGAAGGAAGTAGGGAGGGATGGAGGAAGAAAAGAAGGAAGGAAGGAAGGAAGAAAGGAAGGAAGGAAAGAAATTGGCTGTGAATCAAGGAAGCTCAAACCCACCAGGATGGAGGACGAGAGGGATTCTTGTGACTGTAAAAGAGGAAACTAAAATGGAATTCTGTTCAAAGTTCTCTAGGGTAGCCTACAAAGAACATCCCTGAGCTGTTTTGAAAGTAAGCATAAAGCCACTTTTGTTACTGCCTGAAAGGAGTGGAGAGTGGTGTGGAGAAATGCTGTTTATGTGCAGATATCAAGCAAAACTAGGCCACACAGTAGCGAGGGTCAAAAACAGTCTTTCATCAAAGGGACAGAAGAGACTAAGCAAAGGCCACAGCATTGTACAAGAAAGGGCCATTGTACTAGCTTAAGATAGTTTCATGAAAGGATTTGTATCTTCCTGTGCTTGCACTCTCAGAGTCGGGGGATCCACAAAATTAGACTGTCTAACATAGCAAGTTATTTGATTTGGAAAACATGGGAGGCAAAACATCCAAACAGTCTTGACATTTACATTGAATACACAAAACTTAGAGATGACCTATAGAGATGGTTCTTGTTCCACTGAATTAGTTCTTTCTGGGCAACATAAAATGATAGATGCTACTATGGTTGCCTTTGAAGTGTAAGTCATGGGAGGCATTTCCAAAAGGAATTGTCTGAACTGTGAGCCTCATGTCCTCTAGAACACTTCTGTTTTGGAATTCATTATTCACAGGTTTTTCTGAGTGTTGTTTCACATATAAAAACCACAAGTTTGATCAGGAAGAACATTCTAGACTATCGTGAAGAAGTTAAACTCTTGTTTTAACTATTCAAATTTTATTCTCTTTTGACATGAAATTGTGGAACACTCAGATAATCTATATCACGTTAGTATTCCAGAAGAGGAAATAGGTAAATAAATGTATGTTAAGCAATACCCATAAACTTTACTTCAAGCATTAGAGGTGTTTAAAATGTTTCTGGTTCATAACTCATAGCTGTTAAATGTGCATGGTTTAATGTGTATTTTAAAGATAGTCTCTTAACAATACAAACCATATACTCAGTTCTACTGTTGGCTTCACAGGTCAGAGGGGTAGACAGGGTGTGTGCCAGAGCCAGAGGATAAAGAACATTCTAAATGTGTGTTAGTTATACGACCTAAGTAAAGCCACAATCTGTTAATACAGCCATGGATTTTTTTTTCTCACAATGTCATCAGTAATATTGGTAATAATGAAATGCGTTTTCCATTGTGGGCAAAATTGTTAAAGCTCTTCACTTTCGTAGAGTCCAGATTGAGCCGCCAGGCGCTGAAACTCTCCTTCAGGGTTAAAAGCTTGTTTCACATCCAAACCTTTCCCATTTAGCGCTAAATATTTGCTGAAAGTTGGCCGAACACGCAGCTGCTTAGGAGCTGGGAGCGTTTGGTTTGGACGGGCTGAAATAAACAAAAATTAATTCAGAAAAGTGGTTTAAAAAGTAGTTAAAACCAGTTGAACTTAGAAGTCTCTGACTTCTAAGATATAGTGGGGAAATGATTTTGGAGGAAAATTCCCCATACATCACACAATGCTGAGTCTTGTGTTTCTCAGCTTCCTGGATAAATTGGGGTGTGACATACCTGTGACATCCAATCTTGTGTTACAGGAGGTCACACCAGCTTCATTGACTGCTGACACTGTATACCACCCGGCGTCCTTCTTGTTTACATCTTTTATCAGTAAAGTTACCCTTCCAGCATTATCATGATATAAGCTGGAAAGAAACAAACAAGAACTAAGGTACAAGAATTAAAGTTCTTTTCTTTGGGGTGAAAGTTTAAATAATATTGATGTTTTATAGAATCTAACTAATAAGAAAAGGTTGGTAAAAACTCCAAGACTGTGTCTAGTCAATGCTATGTAGTTATTGATTTTTCAAAAGTTAGATACTCCACCTATAACTTGGTAGTACAGTATTTGTCTAACATGCATGAGACCCTAGGTTGGATCTCTAGGAAACTCATACACATTTTCTCTTGTTCCCCCCAGCAATTCCTTTTTAGTCATTGTATGTCATTTATTTTCTGTAGCCATGGTTCTTCATTGTCAACAAAAGATTAATTATAGGCTCTTTTATGCCTTATTTTTAGGATATTTGAATTTGACTTAAATATGTATTTTTAATAACAGATAAACCAAGATGATAATTGTATAATTTATATTTATAATGTGTATAAAACAAATAACTAGATTCATCCATTCAATGTATATATCAGTCAAAAAAGTCTCATCTCACCTTATCCGATCAGTGTTGAATTGGACCATTTCATTGTTCCTTTTCCAGAAAAGCTTTGGTGGAGGGATAGCTGAGATTTGGCATTCTAGCTTCACTGACTCTCCCTCAAAAACTTTTTTGCTCTGTGGTTTGTAGATAAACATTGGTGCTCTTTTATGTTCTTTTGCTGGATGTTGGTTGGAAATCAATAAAGATATTAAGCCAAATTAAAACATTATGAAATTTGTATGTTAACATTAAAACTTTAAAAAGCAACACCAGGATTGGAAACTTTTTTATTGTTAGATAAAATACTATAACATGCATTATTCTTTTACTGTGGTCCACGTTTTAAAAATGGGATATAATGATCTATTGAAGTCATAACTATGTTTCATTTAAAGAAATAAGTCATTTCACCTACAGGGAGTCAGCATGTATGATGTGAAGAGTGGCAGAGAGATACAATCTGAACTGTAGTTCAGAACCCTATTGGGGTATGTGAATTAGGAATGGAGGGTTTGTCCTGCATGTGTAGGGCTTGATCCCCAATCCTACAAAACAAAATTTCCAATGAGCCATGTTAAATTGGAAAAGTTTTGTTTAGTTTCTCTGGACCTCAGTTTTATCTGTTGCTAACTACACCCTCTAAAACATGGAAACCAAAACAAACCCCAGGTCATAGTGACAGATCTGTCTAAATATGGAAGAAGAGATCCTTTGTAAACTGATAGTAACATACAGATATCAGTAACCAGCACAACCAACAAGAAGAAATGGGAAATGGTGACTGAACACTGAAGCTGACTTTTCTAAAAAAGACATGAAGAGGTTGGATGGATTCTGGCCAAGGTATTTTTCATCTAGAATAGGGAACTTTTTTAATGAAGCCACTGGCACAAATAGGATTTACCCAAAGCTTACTAGCATGAAGTGTGCATACTTGGCGAGCATGCCCATGTGTTTTATTCCCAGTTCACTCCCTGTTTGCTTTGGTTGACTTTTCTCAGTCTCTAGCATGGTGTTAAAGATCTTCCATTAATATAGGCAGAATATAAGCATAAGAACACTGTCCATTCCTTAACCCAATTAGGCTTTTATATAACATACAATGATTCGTTAAATATTCCTTGTGAGATAATACCACAGATTAAGGCATTAAATATGATATGTTTAAAGATATTAGATTGTAAAATTTAAAAACTTGACATGAGTTCCTATAGAGCTATGCTGCCATAGTGTGTGGTGAGAGTTTGTCAGACCCTATTTTCCCAAATAAATAGGGATTTTTAGGGGGGAGGGGTTATAATTGGATACCACTTTCCTAAAAATTGACACCTACTCTGTATTTTCAAATAGGAATTGACATTTTGACCCCCTATGACAATTCTGTATCAGCATGATTCAGGCTGGTTACATTGCTGACTGCAGAGCAGATACATTATTAGACTAAAGTTTCTACTTTGAAATCCTCTTCTAGTTATATCATCAACTGCTTATGTTCTCTTATTTGCTTCTAAATTATATAATATTCTCTCTACCGACTCTTGATCAGCCATCTTCATTCCTGCTCTATGCACAATAGCTAGGAAATGGAAACAAGGTGAATCTCCTTCAGCTGACAAATGGATAATGGTAATGTGTATATATACATTATGAAATAATATTCAGCTGGAAGGGAAAATAATAATGACACTTGCAGATAAATGGATGGAATTAAAAAATATATTGTGAGGGGTAAACCAGACTCAGAAAGAAAAAAAATTAGTATGTTCTCTGTCATATGTGACTCCTGGATCCAAATCTTAAGATGTGAGTATATAACTTGTAGTAACTGCAGAAACCAAGAAACTTAAAAAAAAAAAAAAGACCACGGGGAGGGTCTGAGGAAGCCCTAGAGAGGGGAAATAGCAGGAGTCAAGTGGCTGTGTCTCACAGCACAGACCAGAAATACAGGGAATCTTCACCCATGACACCTCAACAATGTGACAGCCTAAAAGGATCTGAACAAGTAGGAAACAAATAGACATACTAACATGGCTGGTGGGAACCTCGCAGGGCTTCACCCTTTGACAAAGAGCTATGGGTAACTGAGAAATGCCCCTAATTAGTTACAAAATACCAAGTGGTCAGATCTGAAATTATATACCTATAAGCAGCTAACACTAAACAGACTCAGTAGGGTATCTATCATCCATCTATCTATCTATCTATCTATCTATCTATCTATCTATCTATCCATCTATCTATCTATATCTGTCTATCTACAATAATCATAAAAAAGAGGACATACATTTGAGAGGATGAAGGGAGGGGCATAGGAAGTACTGGAAGGGGAGGGTGTGGAAGGGGTTGAAAGGATATAAAGGAAAGTGGAAATGGTTTAATTATATTTTAACTAAAATATACTTTAGTTGTAAAGAAAAGGGAAAGCAGGCTGAGCAAGCCTTAGGAAGCAAGCCAATAAGCAGCTTCCTCCATGGCTTCTGCTTCAGTTCTTGTCTCCAGGTTCTTGACTTGATTTTTTGCCTTAGCTCCCTTCAATGGACTATGACTTGAGATATGTAAATCAAACCCATTATTCACCCCTCCCCAATAATTAAATTAAAATAAAATTGTATTATCACCTAATTACCTTTTTAAAAAGGATGGTAAATCCATCATTCTAATTTTACCATTTTCCCCTAAATGTTTTTGTTATTACAAGTATAAACTGGCCTCACACTAGACTGTAGATGTTAACCTTAAGTATGATGTCCTCAGGGATTTCCTTTTAAAATATTTTTATTTATAATGCTCTTTCTTTTTCAGTCTTGCTGCCTTTGAAAGATCTCTTTGGAGGCTTACCCAGGACATCCAGCTGCACTGTGAAGGTGGCTTCTCCAGCTCTATTCCTGGCCACACAGGCATATGACCCTGCATCTGATGCTCTGACCACTTCGAAGATCAGTGAATGAAAACCCTTCTCAGACACTATCATTTTGTGCAGCTCATCTGATTGCACTGGTCTCCCATTTAGATACCATGACACATCAGGGGCCGGCAGTCCACTCACCTAGAAACAAAACAGAGTAGTTTTCTATTTATGATTTTAACAATTCCAACATCTGGATTTACAGTTGAAAGTGCAAAGGAGGAGTTAAAATGTATTTATTGTAAATTTTTATTTTGAAATTAAAAACTTGAAATAAATATATTGTCTTAGAATATTTCATATTATGTCTAATTGTTTCAAATACAACATCAGGCTCTTTAAGACCCCCTTTTATTACATTATCTAGAACATTACTTTACATTTTATGTCCCACAAGGAATGTAGAAGCAATGACTAGCCAGTCTGGCTATGTGTGACACCAAATAAAGTTCCACAGGCAAGCATGTGAGGCTTTCAATTTAAGTTCCAATCAGCCTTTGAAAACAGAACTCTTGGGCTATAATTTTGTATATGAATATTAGTTCTTTGAATGTTTTTGCATGAAGACATTCAACCTTAATAGCAACTCTCACTGATAAGGAATCTGGAAAAATATTTTACAAGGAAGGATTCTTAGCATGAGGATAATCAGAATGTGATGTGGTCTCTTCAGAAGCACTGTCATGGCCTGAAAAACCAGGAAAGAAGAAAGCGGGGTGGCTTGAAGAGGTTAATGGACAACTACAGATACATATACTGAGACAGCCTGGTGTGGTGTGGTGTGGTGTGGTGTGGTGTGGTGTGTGTGTGTGTGTGTGTGTGTGTGTATCTCCAGTACATCTGTTTACTCAGCTAAATCTTCTAACTTTATGGTGAAAGTACTATTTGCTATTCCCATTTCAAAGATGAGATGACAAAACACAGAGAGGTTAAATAGCTTGTAGAAGTTTATATAGCTATAAAGTGGCGCAGCCAGGATTTAAACTATGCCAACCCAGCCTCAGAATTTGTGTTTCTTTTCATTGTACTGTAGTGTTTTTCAAGCTCCGTGGCAAGGTGCAAAAGTCTGGGGAAAGGGTATTTCCGAAAACTTGGTATCTCATTGCTAATGTGTCCTTAGCACTTAAAAACTCTTACTTTGAAGTCCATCCTGCAGAATCTTCCTTCTTCAATCGACATGTTTTCTGGCACTTGAATGAAACGTGGCGGGTAAAACTTCTCCTGGATGGCATCCTGGTCATTTGCCTCTGCACTGGAGGATGATCTACTTCTACAAGAATATTTTAATAATGATTGTTCACAAATGTCCTTGCTTTTCCATTCACACAAGATAGTTTAGCCACCATGTTACAAAGTTCAGAGCCTCTGGTTTGGTCTGATGGCATGGTAACAATGGAGAGAGGCCTTTTAGGGATGATGTAGTCAGCGGCTATTTGATTACTGGAAGAAATTTATCAATTTAGAAACATCTGGTACAAATTGAACAACCCTCTCCTTTTTAAATGGTTTGTTAAACTGAGCAATGTGTAACCAACAAATCGTAGTTAGTGCTGGGTTTCCCTTGTTTTGACAAAGTTATTTAACATAGTGACGTGGTCCTGACTATTTGACCAAAATGTTTTAAAAACTCTCTTTGAGGTAGAAAATTGACATACAATTTTTCATTATCTTCTTTGACGTTAGAAAATTCACATTGTGTTTTGAAAGAGTATAGTAAACTAGAAGGCCATATGTACATATTATATTTTTAGTAAAAAAAAACATTTTAGATGGCAAATATATCTCTCTTTACAAATTAAACAAAATTACCTTACTTGTGATGCAGGAACTTGTAGCCGTGCATGTTCTGGGTTATGCTGCTTGAGATGAAAACAAAATGAGAAAGTTAACGCGCATTTGGTCCTTTCAAATGAAGCAGAAGTAAGTAATTATAGTGGAGAGGAATGTTTCTGTTTTGGCTCTGATTGGTTTTGTGTATTTATCATTTAAAATGTAGCAAACTAACTGCCTATTTCTTTAGTAAGAACCCCACAGAATTATAAGATGCTTTTACAGGTGTGCTTTATGAAAATCAGCTGGATCCAAAACTGATGGTAGGGTGGCTTAATTTTTAGAAGACTGTTTTATGATAAAGGATGATGTGTCCATCTGGTGGTGTGTTTGACAAGGGGACACACAGTACAGGTTGTCCTTTAGCAATGCAGGAATAGACATGAGGTCACTTGTGCTGGCAATAGGCAGTGGGTATCAGGCTACTGCTGAGAAGTTCCACCAATAACAGTAAACACATATTAGACTGGAAAATACTTCTCCTTTTAGCTCATGGCATAAAATCCCATTGGATACCATGAGAAATATAAATTAAACTACCAAAAAACCCCCTTGAAACATGAATTAGTTCCTAATTCATAAAGGAAAATCTACCTTTTATGACTTATATTGAGAGTAAAGTTAGGAATCAATGAACATTATATAAGTGATTATATAGTTAGTGTTTGTTCTGTATAAATGTTGCTGGGCTTGACACAGTTGAAGACTGAATAGAGATGTATCCTTGTTTATAGTTACACTGTAATTGGACAACATTTTTTATTACTTAGGATCAATGTTTACATGTATAAAACAGGAAGATTTACCCTTTCTGGCTTCATTATATTTCTGCTGCTATCTTCTTGTCCTGGCACTGTCACCTTCCTTCCAAACACTGTCATAAGTATGAACTAATACTTTTAGTAATTTCAACTAGTAGAGATGGATTTGTTTTATTCTGGCTGTGATTGCCTATACCAGGACCAGAGATGCTCTATGTAAACTTGTTGAATGTGCTCTTCAGTGTCTAAGATCTAGTTCTTACCCCCATGATGCTGCTCCATCCTTTCTAGTTGGTCTAGTTTCCCTTAAAAGAAACAAATATGTTTTTCTCTTACTTCAAGTTTATTTTCTCAGTGAGTTCCAAGCTTAATCTCTCTTGCTTATATCCCTGTAGACTCTTTAAGAGGGCAGCTTACAGAGGGAGACCAAAGGGGTAACATCCCTTCAGTTTGCCTTTCCCACTGTACATGTGTCTTTGGGTTAAATTACCTATGATAATTATTTGGACAAGTGCAAGTCTGTGTGCATTTGTTGTGTTCTGAAGCTAATCTGTTTTTGGGAAGTGAGCTTTCATTAATTTTACAGCTGTTACCCAATAGAATCATTTTATTAGTTTGTTCAATAAGAGTTGTGTTTAAACTCAGAAGCATCACAAAAGGAGGTAGATATGCCACAAGTACAGTTTACAACATCAGACAACTTAAAAATTGTAGAATGGCCCCCCCCCCTAACATGGCCACAGTTGTGTGTCCCTATAGTCCCAGATACTTAGCAAGCTGAGGAAGTAGAAAGCCTAGTTTTAGGAATGAAGATCCTGTCCTGAAAAGAAAAACAAAGGCCACAGTTACATATCAATCATTTTAAATTACCTGTGTAGAACTTTGAACATCACTGTTTTGAGCTTGAAACACAGCAGCAGCATTCTGAGGCCCTAACAACCTTCGAGCCATCTTCTCCTCATAGGTCAGTCTCTAGAGGACAATGATGAGATTTAGTAAGAGGCGCACCTCTAAAAACCACTACTCAGAACTTTAAAACACTCAGAACATCAATCTGCAGTCCTACTTTTTGAGTTGTACATTCCATGTTTCCTAAAGAGCCTTGTTTTCAAAGATGGGTGAATAGTTCAACTGTATCTTAAGAGCTTATACAATAATTACAGCTGTTTTGATTTGTCCATAAAAATGTACACTAAGGTACAAAAAAAGTTGAGTTGATAATATTTTCCGTTACTTGCTTGGTAAGCAGACATTTTATGAGAAGGTAATGGTTCTTTCTTTCTTTCTTTCTTTATTGGGACAAGATTTCATGGAGCACAGGCTTGCTTGCTTTGAACTCATTATGTAGTGAAAGGTGTCTTCCAACTCCTGATCCTCCTGGCTTCACTGTTTAAAAGTGTGCCACCCCACTGAGTTTTTGAGAATTATGTGTAATACAAATTTTTCATTGTATTATCTTGGGTGATTTGTTTGTTTGTTTGTTTGTTTGCATGCTTTGGTTTTATTTTTGTTTTTTGCTTCATCCATTTACTACTGAAAACCAAAAGTTGGACTTCATGTAGAGTAAATCAGGAGTTGCAAGCAAATGTTTCTTTAAAAAAAATTCTATACCTTGCTGCTTTCATGGGCATAGATCTATGAGAGACAGAAGTAACATTTTTTGTATGTGTAGTTGTGGTGGGTATCAGTCTTATGTTAGGTAAGTGGTCTACCAGTGAGCTATATGCTTAGCCTCAGAACGTTCTTATTGGAATCAAGTTGTTAATAGTTTAAGTGGCCTTTTGTAAGAAACAGTTTGCCCACTTGATTTCCATTTTGAAGAAGGGTGTCTTTGCATTTCAGCTTTCTCTCCAAGTCTTGAATCAACGCTTCTTTTGATCCTTGGATTTCATGGTCAGGAGTCCTTGGAGTGGGCTTAGCATTTGCTGTTTGGGATGGCATGGCATTTACAGGTTGGCTAATCGTGGGTTGTTGATAGCTTTAAAGAAGACAAAAAAGAAAATGATAGAATTTACTTCATTCTATAAGTCATCTTTAGATACATTGAATTTACCACTTAGAATTTCTAATGTTGTTGAGAATATCAGTGATCCTGATAACAGTCAAGGGTACAAAAGTGGCTACTGCCTTTATCTTCTCTCTTGGCAGGAGAAAACTGTATAATGGGAGAAAGAATTTAGACACAAGGACACAAGGAGGGCATCTAGAAGAAAGTGTTTAAAGTATGAGATGGCTAGAGGGAGATTTTGAGTTCTTTCAATCTTATTGTTGAATTTCTTGTGTGATGGAGAGGGGGATATCTGGGAGTGGTGTGTATCAGCTGCCTCTCCTCAGATTGAGTGAGCTAATGTTTTAGAATCTCTTTCTAGAAACTGTGATCTCAGGCTAGGGTTTGAAATCAATGGTATGAAAATCTTTATACCAGAAAAACTGGAAAATGCCACCAATCATGGTTCCTTCTTTTAGAGCTGAATTGACCAGTGCACCATCTGTGTTTTGTGAATATTCTACTGTTCATCAATGGGACCTCTGGCTTTCTTATTAATTCCAACTTCCAGTTAATTTTATACTCAAAATGATCCAAGCTACTGCATAAAAAATAACTTTTAAAGTAATGATGATTTCTTCAGTATTGATAAACTGATTGGTTTTGTTTTTTTTGGGTAGGGAAAGAAAGGGATAATTAGAGAAAGATATAGTATAAAATATAACTTTAAAATGATTTGAAAAATAATCACACCAATCCAAAAATAATTTGAAGAGTTCAAGTTCTTATACAATATTCTGCTCTTAAACATTTATTTAAGGTATCCTGAGCCCTCTCCTAGTTTCCATATTGATATTGGTAAAGAACAGGGGCAACAATTAAGGGGTCCTGTATTTCTAGCTTTTAGGTGGATCAAACTTTTCCTAGTATTTTACTTTGTTTTAACTTAGGTTAGTGATTTAGAGCCCTATGTACCAATGGCAAATTTGTACCATTCTAGTTAATATAGAGAAACTGGCCCCTGTTCTGTCTAAAAAATATTTTATGATGATCATGATACATTTTTCTAGTCATCCAGATCCAAATGTGACCAAGATTCATAAAATGACTTCAGAGGAAATGAAGACTGAGTAGAGCCAGTGATTTCACATTGTGGGCTGGGGGACCTGGTGATAGTCCCAGGGTCAAATGTAAACAGACTGATGAATAACAGGTCCCATTACTCAATAGTGTGCCACGTTCAGTCCACCAATAGAAAGCGTGGGTATGGGAGATGTTGTCAACTGAGTGAGTGGATGCTATTTTTTTGTTTTTGTTTTTTGTAGTCAAGATACACTGTCTTAGAAGATGATGGTAATCATTCTCCCTTTACATTTAGATATTTGGATTTTCCAGTTGTCTATATCAATCCTTAATTAAAGACTGATTTGTTAAAAAAGTAAATAGTCAAATCAAATACAGTTTGTAAGTAAACAAGTAAACAGTGAGCTCCCTCTTTGAGTTAAATTCCTGGGCCAAAATGACAGTATTTTCTTGGCCTTTTAATACTCCTGCAGTGCATGCAATGGTAATTGCCTAGAATGACTTTCAGTTCTAGAGTTCCATCTGTTTGAGAGTAACATCTGCTTGGTTAAGTGAGCTATAATTAGCCAATTCTGTTCTCATCATTTTATTTAATAGAAAACTTAAGGGACTGTTAATGATAGCAAGCCTGAGAACCACAAGGCAGCCTTAGGTAGTTGATTGACTGTGCACTGTCGTTGTCTGCACATTAGATGGTATGTGTGCTTGACCTCAACTGTGTTCTCACTTATAAACTAGTGCTGTGTTTTTACACTGCTTGATAGGTCTTTTTTTTTAAATCACTGAGAATCTGATCATTAAATATACTACAGCTCAGAAAACTGGATTACCCAACAAACTATTTGCTGAACACCTCACAACAAGCTCTTTGGAAGGAATAATTAGAATTGAAGAATTCCCCTCAGTTTCCAGTGTGTGGTTTGATCAACTGCTAAAGCTTTGCCTAAGAACTTCCTATCATTGAGAAGCAAAATAAGACTTTCAAAGGTCTTTAGGTCAGATACCAAGGTATTATTTTAGAAGACAGAGCAATCTTGAGCCCATAATAACAATGAGAGAATTGTGCACAAATGTTCAAAGGGCTAGGACTTTCTACCCCACACAGCTAGACTAAGAATGGGTATCAAGTAGCAATGGCAAGATTAGAAGAGTTATCAACAGTTGCTGAAAATGGAACAGCTAAAGCTGGACCTTTGATCTCTGGTTTGAGGACGTCCTAGGCTTGCTTTCTTAGTCTCTATTTTTGCCTCTCCTCTTCTTAGTTTTGGGCAAAGCTAGGTATGTGGTTAAGGTTTTGTGAATATTTTATAGCTTTTTTTTTTCTAGGCAGATTAGAATAGAATTGAAAGACTTTACTAGGGAAAGTATTATAGTCAGAGTAAGTTATATATTTAAAATCCTGTTATAAGAAACTTGAAAATACTAAGAAGCTACATGGAGAATCATATTAATAATTGCAAACAAGAAAGAGCTATGGAGTATGAAGTGAATATAATGAGAATTTGTGTGGAGTGGTGCAGGAAAGAGTTCTTTTGAAATATTAAGTCAAGACTGAGAATGCTATATTCTAGGTCAGGAATTGTTGGTCATCAGCCATTATATGTAATTCAGTTTAATTCTGTAGGGTTCCAACATGTTTTTGAGTGCCCAGATTTTTATTTTTAAAAGTAAGGAATAAGTTCCAATACAAGTTGGATGGCTTTGGTCAGGGCAGCTGCTTTTCTGGATTTTTCAACCAATACTATCATTTTTAGGAAAAAAAAAAAGCTCAGCCAGTGTCATCCTTCATGTAAGTAGACTGTGTGTACTTACTTGAGTAACTTGATACCTGCTCTTATCTATAGGTTAATATTGTACTTCTACACTGTTCTATAGATCCTTTGTCTATTCAACATCAAACAAATCTCTAGAGAAGACAGAAAAATTAGCAAGAGTTCCAGCAGGACTCCAAGAAGACATGGTCCCCCAAACAATGCTTGAGATGCCTCTGATTTAATCCCTGATATTCTCACCAGCCAAGAAATATGAAAACCAATAGCCCTAAATTTAAATAAGTACAAAGTATTCAGTTCATGTTTTAAAAAAAGCTCAACTCCACATGGCATTCTTCCTCAAGCCAACTTCTTTTAGGATAGTCTCCAGCTGTGGAAATATAGTGCATGCTTGCGTAAGGCTGTAAGTATTTGCTCTTGGGTTTAGATCATCCAACAAAGGTCTAACAAGTTATGGCTTCACTTATCAAGATAAAGCTTAAAGCCACGAGACTTCATCTACTCCAGCCTCCCTTCTGATCCCAGTAAGGACAGTTTATACAAGTGACCAACCATCTTAATTCCAGACTTTTAAAAAGTGTTAATTTAAAGTTATATTAGCCAAATGGATAGTCAGGATTAGAGGGAGAAATGGGTAGGAAGAAAAGACTACGACTGAGAAGAAACTTAATAGTCTTTGCTTATGAGGGAGGAAATCCTATCCACAGAGGATCAGACAGGTGTTCTATATCCCAGCCAAGCCAGATCTCAGAGGAATTAAATATGCAGTAAGAGGAACTTAGCTTAGAGCTAAGCAGAAAGCTCACCATTCCCTAGTATGTTAGAAATCTATTTTTTGTTGTTTCTGAAGATGAAAAATAATAGGTACTCAATTATATAATTGGTAATCTGAGTTCCGCTCAGACTGGACACTGGAGGATGGGTTAGGTGAGTTCTTATTGCCATTGTCCTGGCTCAGTGAGACTGAGGCTCACACTACTAAAGAGTAACAGCAGCACACTGTCAGATAAAGCTCACGGCACATGCACTGTACACAGATTCACTTACTTGGAGTCCACGGTGGATGGGATTTTACTGTTGCTGTAATCAGGTTGAGACGGTAATATGGAACTGAGGAAGGTGGCTGGGGACTGGTTATAGGTGGCAGTAACCTTTTGGCCTGAGTTGGGGCCAGCAAGCTGCTGGGAAGCAGGATAAGCCGAGGAAGACACAGTGATGTGAGAGCTCACTGTGGAGGAGGCCGAAAACCTCTGCTCTGTGCACTGGCGGGGCTGGATGACGATGGAAGACTGTTTGGTCTGGCTAGGAAAGCTGGAGACTTCCGGTCCTGGAGGCTGTAGTCTGGAGCCACATGGATTTTGGGACTGAATGAAGTGTTTTGGACGTTCATAGTTAAACATGCTTAGCTGGTATGTGGAAGGTGGATTTGCTCCCGGAAGAGTAGAGTTCTGACTGTGGGGCTGCAAGCCTGGAATTATAGAAGGTTGAAGTAAGTCAGAAGCAAACCTAGTCTGGACTTCCTTGCCGAGATCTTGAGAACACTGTACTCCTGATGTTGGTGTTTTTTTTTTTCCTTGAAGAATATTGTTTCTGAAAGGAGGGTGGGGATAATTAAGTTACAAGTTTTCTAAACTATATATATATTTTTTGACGTTGTCAAGAAATGCTTATGAGCTTTTAGGGTCGCTTCATCGTAGAGTTTTCCTGGCTTCAATCTTTTCTCCTTAACTCTGCCTTTGCCCAGGTGACTTCTGCTTAGGTCAGTGGTTCTCAACCTTTCTAGAGCTGCGACCCTTTAATACAGTTTCTCACGTTGTGGTGACCCCCGACGATAAATTACTTTCGTTGCTACTTCATAACTGTATTTTTGCTTCTGTTTTGAATCATAATGTAAGTAACTATAGGTGACCTCTATGAAAGAGTCACTCGAACCCCTCAAAGGGTCGCAACCCACAAGTTGAGGAGCACTGACTTACATTAATTAGAAATGGTTCAGTGTGATCATCTCTGGGTGAAAACGTGTTATGTAGAAGTTTCAAGATATATACCACACATTTTTCCAAGGAGCTATTTTTTTTTATTAGAAATTCTTTTGATGCCACTCAATGTACCAGTTCTATAGCCTCATGATTAACTTTCATCCACACAATGCAGATTTCTTAATCTCAGAGATGTAAAGATTTAAAAATCACTAATAGTTAATGTGTGTCAGTCTTTTATCAAGACAGGTTCTTCCCATTTCTCATCAGAGTAGATTAATATTCCTTTTGATACACAACTTAATATTACTGTCTATCTGCCTTTTCTCAATCTCAAAAAGTAGAATGAACATGCAAGTTATTATGGCTAATTTTGAATTGTTCTTTGCTATTGCAACTCAATGCCTGTTTTTCTCCCCTTGATTCCATATTGATCATACTACCAAAGTTGATGGCAATTAAAGACTGACTGTGTGTTTGTTTGTCTCTCTATATGTATAATGTTTATTACAGATTGCATTTGGAAAGCTGAATGTCACACTTAGATTTCTCTTGTTATATTTATATGATACTTTCTAATTATTAATCTTAGTGGTCTCTTAATTATATAGTTTATTTGTTTAACATGTATTTTAAGTTAGTATTGAAATTATTATAGTTCCTCTTACTTGTTATTTTCAATAGCAATCAGTAAGTGTAGACATAAGTAAAACATCCATGAAACTAGCCTGTCAATAAAAGAAAGATGGATGCTATTTTTACTACTCGTCTCTGAAGACAGTGGCCTTTCTGTCTTCCTACAGCAAGTCCCATTTTCCTTTGTTTTTCTGTTAAAAATCCACCCTTAGGGTTATCTCTGCCTCTGATTCTTCCAATTTCTGTGTTAAATAGAGGCCAGAGCATTGCACACAGCATCTTGTCCTGCAAATTACTGTAATACCCACTGTTTTTTTTCATTCCAATACCAGATGATTTAGTTAAAAATACATTATTTTGCTTTACATACTATAGAGAAACTCTGAAATCTTAATACATCAAATGTTTAGCTGCAAAGTTTACCAAATTGGTTATGCGTTGAAACTGAGTGCTATATAATTATTTGAATTATAACCTGGAGGAAGATACTGTTCGTGGTCCATGCAGACCAACTCACTTCATCTAGCTGGCAGGCTAGAGTTAAGTTAATATGAGCAGGAACAAAGCTGCAAGGAAAGTGTATAGAAAAGGGCTCTGTTGAGCAAGAATACTTGAAAAGTTATATATTCCCTAATTTCAAATTTATGAATCCAAATGCTTGCCACCAGAGTACATTATAGAAATGAACTACAAGAGACTTTTAATTGTCAGGGAGACTTTCCAGAGGGTAATTTTAATAGAAATTGTAATGGAAACTGTTGTTTCCTGAAATAAAAAGGCTTTATTTTCAGACAGCTGGTTGTACAGTGACAGGTCTCTTTGCTGAATCTAGAGTTTGGTTCTTAATTTTCGTTCTGGGCAGGACAGTTATTCAGGCTAATTTCCAACAGCAGGTGACCAACTGCTTAAGATAGAGGCTGGATATATTTTCCAGAAAGAGCTCCTGAGGTTTTTTTTTTAGAAAACATTTTCAGAATGTCAACTGTCTTAAGCATTTTTGTATTTGTCTCTTTAGTTAATAATATTGTATTTTTACATCCCAGGTAAAGTTGCACTGTTTGCAAAGTGTTATTCTTTTTACCACAACATTTCATGGCAGATATTTCCACAATGTTGATGAAACAATATGTTTCTACACACAGCTTTTCTTCTCTGTAGTTACTGTTCCACAGTGCAGTTCTATATGAGATTCTAGCACAGTGTTCCTTATTCCCACTAGTGATACATCAATTTTAAAAGATATAAGTAAAATATTCTGCCATCTCATATTATAAAAGTTATACTTTAGAAATTCTTATTTTAATAGTTAATATTTGCTAATAATAACCATTAAAAAATCCCCTAATATAACACAGACTTTCACAAAAGACTGGATTGAGGCCACAGTACAGTCTCACAATGACAACCAGATCAAATGAACCTTTTCAAGAAAAAGTAATGCTTTAAGATAAAGACCCCAAATTCTTTGCATGTGTCCTCTGCATAAGCCTTTCTATTTTAGTGAAGTGAACAGGTTCTTTTCTCTTTAAAACTTTGTACAACACCGTTATAATAATGTAATCTCCTCTCTTTCTTTCCTTCCTTCCTTCCCTCCTTCCTTCCTTCCTTTCTTTCTCCCCCCCCCTTCTTTTAAATCCAAGGATCACATTTTTACATACTCCTCTGATTTAAATAAAAGAAACCAAAAACTCTAACCATAGCACAAATAAAGAAGGGACTTACCCTTAGCTTAGAAGGGGCCAATTCGTCTCAACCCACTACTGAAGAGAAGGGAGACACGTCTCCTTGCTCAGGCTAATGTGGCTCTGAGCTTAGTGTCAATGCACCCTGACTTTTATCAGCTGCCAAGCAATGACATCTGATGTGCTTCCTGTCCATCTACCTATGCTGGCATGTCAAAGTAAGAGTCCACAATCTAAACAATATCTCGATGTCTTGGTGATATTTCAGGAGTGGAATTACATGAGCTTCTCTTGCAGGCCTCCTTATTTTAGACATGAACTTTGACTATAAGCTAGCAAGCTTGTATAGGGTGAGAGTGATTAACTGGAAAAGAGGGGGAAGTGGAGGAAAGCTTGATTTTTATATGTATTCAAGTGGGCATTTTGAATCTTCTCCCCTGGAGAGACAAGGATACAAGGGGAGAGAAGACAGGATGACATTTTCTTCTCTAGTGAGATCAGTAGGAGGAAAACAACAAATGTATTTGTGCATCACCCTGCATCTGAGACCTTCTTTTTTTTCACTTGCTTTATAAGAGTGGGGGGGGGGGGTAGAGTCTGATTCAAAGGGTGAATTTCAGGAGGAGGTGTGGTCACGGTACATGCCAGACAGTGGAGTCATGCTGGCATCTGACCTGGAGATAGACAGCTGGAAAGGCTCGTACAGTTTAGCATGTTTTTTGACTCTGCCTGGCATATTTCCCGGAGACCCAGTGTTTTTATTTTCAGAGAGTTTTAAAACCCTTGAACATCCAAACAAATAAAATTAAGTCTGCCAGTGCTTTTTTGTCCCATCTGACTTTACACTAAACATAATTTCCTTTCTTCTTTTCTTCCCTTCTTTCTTTCTTTCTTTCTTTCTTTCTTTCTTTCTTTCTTTCTTTCTTTCTTTCTTTCTTTCCTTCCTTCCTTCCTTCCTTCCTTCCTTCCTTCCTTCCTTCCTTC
>CAJQZJ010032362.1:7946101-7966522 GCA_907164525.1 Lophiomys imhausi | reverse complement strand
CATAAGGTCCCTCACTAAGCATTTGGTGGGTTGTGACATTTATTCCCTTTGCCATATTTTGTTGCTCTAATTTTGTGGCTTCATGTCTCCACCATGACAACCATTGTAATTGCTGGCTACCTTCTAGCACAGCTGATATCAGTCCCTTCCAATCTTGGGGAATGATTCTATTTTGTATAGTACAATTATTTAGCATCTGTTTAACGAATGATGAGTGCATTCCATAAGAGACATTAGACTCCTTAAGTCTTTTTAAATCCAAAATGTCTATTGGACGCCATGTTAATTCCTGATGGAGTTGACCATTATTATTATCAGGCCTAATTTGAAACATTACTGGAAAAGTTGATGGTGATTGTGCAGTACCACGCAGCTCCTCTGGGGGCGCACTTGGTTCCATATTAGCACCATTACCTACCTGGTTTCCTACTGGCACATGCGGCGGGTTTTCTACTGGTACATGCGGCGACTGTGGAGACCTAGCTAGAAAAGAACTTGCCATTTTCTCAGTTTCAGTCACCTGCCCTGCTAGAGTTTTCTTAAGCTCCTCAATCTGCATTTCCATAATTTTTAATTGTGTAACAGACGTCTTCTTTATGATAAACCAATAAAATAAAAAAAAGTAAACAGCATAAAACATTCGGTCTGATTGAAAAACAGTGTAGAGGTCAGCAGTAAACATTGCCATATTGTCAAGAACTGGCATCATAGTTTCAAAATCTGCAGTTTTCTCTATAGTTTTGAAAATAAAATTACCCATAATGCCTTATCACATTGAGCGCCACCTGAAAACTGCAAATTAATTAATTAATATAGTTACTAGTAAGTATAAATTGTAATATTAGGCCGGCAGAGTAGCCGGTGGAGTCGCCAGTGGCTTGGCAGAGGAGCAGGCGGCCTGGCCTGAGTGCCTTAACCAGTTGCCTAACTTATCCTGGAGAAAGAGCCCTGGGACCAAAGGTGGCCTACACCACCTATAACCTAAACTCTGTTAATTAATATAAATTGTTATATTAAACTGGTAGAATTACCTGTGGCTTGGCGGGAGATTCGCCTGGACTCAAGGGGAGTCTGGGAATCCAACAGCCTGGGACTGCTTGGACTGAGGGCCTATAAGCCACCACACTCTTTTCCCCAATAATTAAACACACCAAGACCTTTTAATATTTTAACGCTTAGCCCTTAGCTGGGCAGACTCTCAATTAGCTACTCTAAGTTAACCCCAAACCAACATGTGCCTGTGAGTACCTTCCAGACTTCTCCAGATGTCTGTCTCCTTCTGTGTCTCCCGGCGGAAAGGGGAGCAAGTCTCTGTGTGTGCAGAATTCCTGCTGATCTGAGGAAGTCCCACCTTCTTATACTCTTTCTGCCCAGCTAATTGGCCATAAGTGACTTTTATTAACCAATCAAGAGAATGCCTTAGAAGGGGGTGGTAACCAGATCTCAGCATTGAGTTCAATGTATCAGAAACAATATTAGACCTTCCCTCAACAGAACTCCCTACACCTCACACTATTCTCACTCTTTAAATATATGCCTCTAAACCAACACTTGCACCTTAAAACTTACTTGATTTGTTCTAATTAAAAAAAGCTTACTTACTTTGTTCTAATTTGCTGATACATTTTTATCTTCACACTAGAAAGTGTGAGTTTCTTCATGATCATGGCCTGCTTATCCCTCCACTTGTGTTTAAACAGGAAGGACAGTTTAACTCAGATGATACCTTCTCTGTAGTAGTATCCCAAATCAAGAAAGTCACCTCTGAATATGAGGAGGGGCAACTAATACTAGACATTTGGAAAACATTATGGAACTGACTACTGCAGGAACTTCAAAAAATATATACATATATGAAAGGAATTTAAATGAAGTCATCATAAAAGGAGAGAGACAATGTCCCAACTAGACATCTTATGCTACTACGTACAACCTCTTATATAGTTCTGCCACTCATGATGGTATCATGACAGTCTAATGAGACTGTGTGGTCCCCTGAGCATACAGTATTGACCTTGAAAATACCTTCAAATGCTGGTATGTGTATGTCTGTGTCCAGGACTAGGTGACTGGAATGGGTTACATCATGTTGAGCAACTAGCCAGAGGGGTCCCCATAGACAACCCCCTTACAAAGATCACAGGATATTGATTACCCTCTACAACCTGAAGATAAAGACATATTGTTAAAGTCCCCACATATTTATGTCATAAAACATGTAGAAATTGAGCATGTGATCAGCTGGAAGCTTTACTGACTAGCATTCACTGCCCTGGAATGACTTGACATGCTATGGAAGGAGAAAATTAATTGTCACTTAACCCACAAACTTTGCAACCTACAACAGTGACATGCTTGCAAAATATACAGGTGCAGTAGTGGCACAAATATTATGGGAATAACCAACCAATTAAAAAAATGGATTTAAGTCTCAATGCATGAGATGGAGACCATCCCAAACACCACTCAAATGACCAAGAACATGTGACTAGATAGGTCATGGGCCTAGGGGAAAACTTACTGCTATTGCTATTATGTTGCTAAAGGTAAATGGCAATAAAATGACCTTAGTTACATATAAACTATACCCATAGATCAGTGCACCACTCAGCCCTCACCAGAGAAGCTTCCTCTTACAGTTGATGGTAATTAGCACAAAGACCCACAACTGAACAATGTGCAGAGTGTAAGAAATTTTGGAGCACTCAGTCTTAAGTAGGATGTCCACATCAAAACCCTCCCATCCAGGTGCTGGCATCTATGCAGAAGAGGAGGCAGAAAGATAGTAAGACCCAGAGGTCGTGGGTACTTCCAAAGAAACAGTATCTTCCAGATACAACAGGACAGATATACATGTGAACTCACGGAAACTGTGACAGCACACACAAAACCTACATATGTTCAAACCAGACAGAATTCCCATGTGTAGAAGAGAAAGTAGACACAAAGTTCCACCCCTAACCAAAAGCTATTTGTGATTGATATCTGCTGGGAAAGGGAGGGTCAGTTTTCTTTAGTGTAGTTACAAGGGGTATATCAATGACACTTCCAGATAAACCCTATGTCCAGGAATAGTTGGCCAACACAAAATTAATTTCATGTTATTTTGTGTGCTTTTAAAATTTGTTTTAGTGGGTTTTTTTTGTTTTTTGTTTTGACTGAGGGAAAGAGAGAGAGAGAGAGAGAGAGAGAGAGGGAGAGAGAGAGCACATGAAGTTGATGAGGTATGAAGGAGGGGAAGAACTAGGAGTAGCTAGGGAAGGGCAAAGAATATACTTTTTAAGGGGAGTTAGATTCATATAAATTAGATTTATTGAGTATTTAGGGGCTTCTGATACAGTCTCTTAATAGGGGGCAAGAAGGTCAGCTTGGCTGTGGGCACTTGGCATAGTAGCATATGGGCTAAAAACAAGGTTATGGCCTGGCATTGTTTTCAGCTGCTAATAACCTTAGGAAATGGGCAAAGCCCAGATTAGACTGAAGCCAAGTGAAACCTATTTAAGGATAAAGTGGGTGGAGTCCGAGAGTTCCCATGCTAGAGACTAGGAGATGCAAAGCAGCTTGTATCATCTGATGGATAAAATGCTGGTGGACTGAAAAGTTGATCTCAAACAGAGCTGAAAAAATACAGCCAGCTCTCCCTCAGGCAGAAAGGAACTGGTGAGCAGAGAAAGCCTCAGCAAAGCAGCAAAAGGCCAAGGACTAAACCCTGTGGCACAGCTTTTGCCTAGAGGGGTTTGACCAGTTCAAATAGAACTGTGGCCAGCCCCAAAGACTGAGGCAGAGTGGCTGAGTGGCTAATACAAAGTGAATAAGTTGGCTTATGGACAGCTGAGGCCTTCCAGAGAGAAGCCTCTAACCTCCGCAACCATATCCCAGGCTCTTAGAGCAGTAAACCTACATTGTTCTATTGAAACATCTTTCAATTGAATCTGTTCCCTTAAATCAGCATAACATTCCTCACCATGCATTTGGTCTTTTATGACATTTATTCCCTTTGCTATATTCTGTTGTTTTAATTTTGTGGCTTCAAATCTCCACTACAACAACCATTGTGTTTGTTGACTACTTTCTAGCACAGCTGATACCAGTCCCTTCCAATTCTGTATAGACCAATTATTTAACATTTGCTTAACGAATGATGAATGAATTTCATAAGAAACAATACATTCCTTAAATCGCGATAAATCCAACATGTCTGTCGGATGCCATGTTAATTCCTGATTTGCCTGACCTTCATTATTACCAGGCCTAATTTGAAACATAACTGGAAAAGCTGATGGTGACTGTGTGGTACCAAGCAGCTCCACTGGGGGAGCACTTGGATTCACATTAACACTGTTACCTGCCTGGTCTTCTGCTGCTGCTGCATGCACTGGCTATGGAGACCTAGATAAGGAAGTAGGTGGTGCAGGATGGGGCCACACTGTACATTGCAACTCCTCCTGTTTCAACCAATGATAACTTGCCAGTTGCCGTCACCACCCATGGTAGATATTTCTTTTTAAGTGCCTCAATCTGCTTTGGTAAACATATGTAAAACATATTGTTTAAAAAAATTAAACAGAAATAAATAGGCCACAATTATAAGAGTTATATGGCTTAGCATACATTCCCAATGTCCAGTCCATATGTATTTGGCACCTGACTTTAACATTCTGGACATTGGGAATGTATGCTAAGCCATATAACTCTTATAATTGGGGCCTATTTATTTCTGTTGTTTTGTATTGTATTTATAGTTATAAGAAAAAGAACCATTTTTTGGACTGAAAGGGAGAGCTGTTGGGGGGAAAAAGAAATACCTTAAACTAAAAAAAAAAGAAGGGAAGAGGATGGGGAGGTTGAGGGGGAGGAGGGTGGAAGGGTGGGACTGGAGGGGGGAGTAGGGAGGGAATTGTGATTGAGATGTAACTTGAAGAAATAAAAAATAAATTATTAAAAAAAAGAATTCAGAGGACCTGGAAACTTGGATGAGAATAAAAATAAATAATACTCTCATTAATCTTAAAAAAAAGAAATAAAATCAAATGTCAAATGTGATAAAAAAATTAAACAGTATAAAGACATTTAAAAAGTCCATATCTAAAATGGGGAAGCAAGATCCCTTTTAATGTAATCTAACAGAGGATACTTCGTTACATAACCCTAAAACTATTATATTTTTTGCTTTTATGAATAACTAAAAGAGAACATCTTTAAAAATGCTATTAGTTTTAGTAAGACTTCATATAATAAAGTCATGCCAGTTTTTAAGAGGCTGTTCCATTTCTGTTTGCCCTAAGGACAGGGACACACACACACACACACACACACACACACACACACACACAAGTGTAGGCATGCACACACGCACGCACACGCCAGTATTTTCAGGTACTGCCAAGATGAATTTGTGCACAGGGACAGCTAAGACTGCATTGTTCAATAGGGTGTCATGTTACTGTCATGATGGTCAGAGCAGTATAACTAGAGGACGATTAGAGAGGAGAAACCATAGCATTAAATAGGCTTTTCAAATTAAAGAAAAAGACCATGCCCAATGATCCTTTTCAAACTTGATTTTTACTAGCCATAAAAGGTTGTGAACACCCCGGCACTGCTCTAACCACCTTATATACATAATGCCATTTGCATTAAGAGACGTGGATATTATTCTCATTTGACAAATAAGGAAACAAGCTTAGAGAGGTTAAAATAATTTCCTAAAGCTACACCAAGTGTGTGTGGCAAAGACATCAATAAAATCATCACCATCCACCTTTAGAGTAATAAGTTAATACCCTCTGCCATCAGTGAGATCGTCTTCGATCTTGAAGCAAATCTTCCCATGTGCTCTCTGTAAGTGGAAAAATAGGCCTAGGCACTGAGAAGAAGCCCAAAGTTCTCCTTAATAATTTTTGAATTTAGAAGTTGTAGAGAGCTGCGATGTGCCGCGCCTTAAAGATGGCGCCGGTTTCCGCCTTCCACCAGCCCGACGGTGAGCTCTCTCAGTGGTAAACAAGTCCATATTTGGCAAAGACTGCTGATCTGGCTTGCTTCCGCATACGTGGGCCTCTAAGATAGCACCACGTGGCTTTACTTGATTGGCTGTTCATTTAGTATTTAGCCTGTGGGTTGGGTCTGCCCGGGCATTCGGAAGACTGTTTTCAAGGGACCTGAATAAACTGCTTGAGAAGAGCTTTTGTGAGTTGCGTCATCCTTGCTGGTCGAGGGGGACGCGACAAGTGGTGGCCCGTATGGGGACCCAAAAAAGACTCAGAACTCCTGCAGTCAGGGGCAGCGCACTGGTAAGTTCCTGGGATAAATCAGGACAATAAAGTTTCACGGAGATAGCGAACATACGGTAAAGTTTCGCGGAGATAGCGAACAAAAGGTAAAGTTTCGCGGAGATTGTGAACAAAAGGTAAAGTTTCGTGGAGATAGCGAACAAAAGGTAAAGTTTCATGGAGATAGTGAACAAAAGGTAAAGTTTCGCGGAGATAGCGAACAAAAGGTAAAGTTTCGCGGAGATTGTGAACAAAAGGTAAAGTTTCGCGGAGATAGCGAACAAAAGGTAAAGTTTCGCGGGGAAATTGCGAACCGAAAGTAAATTTTTAATCATGGGATCGTCTCAGTCACATCCAATTTTTCTGGCTCTTCAGGAGCTACTTTTAGCTAGGAATTTGAAACTTAACATTGCCTAACAAAGGGGAAGTGAATGGCAATCTAACCAAGGTTATTCAGGATCCCCTGGAGCCTTTCTCAGACTTCGTGGCTATAATGGTTGAAGCAGCTGGAAGGGTATTTGGAGACCCTGACTTGGCAACGCCCTTAATTAAACAACTTGTGTATGAGCAATGTACAAAGGAATGTAAAGCAGCTATCACCCCTTATAAGAACAAGGGGTTGGAAGCCTGGATGCCTCAGTGCAGACTGATGCTACCTTGAATAATTTGTCAGCCAATGTAGCCATGGCCTTGGATGTATTGTGGCAGGTGGCCCAGATTGGCTGTGAGTGGAAAATGACTGGTTTGTGTGTGACCTCTGTGCCATATCAAAATTATACTGTAGCTGCAAATTTGTCTAAGCAACTCTCTCAGTATCTTACAGGAAATTGGTCTGGCGAGTTTGATAAGCTGATGCAGAATCTGAGAACTGCCATCGTGCATGTGAATTCCACCCGGGTTAATGTCTCTGTTGCTGAAGGACTGTCAACATGGATCCTCTGAGCCATGATTCATCTGAAGGAATGGGCGGGAATGGGTGCCCTAGGAGGCATGCTCTTCCTAGTCAGTTTCATTGCCCTATGGTGTATCTGTAAGATGAGGATTTCACAGAGGAGAAGCAATGCCATGCTGGTGCAAGCCTTTGCTGCCTTGGAGGCTAGACAGCCACAAGCTTGGTTGACTGTCCTAAAGGACTAAGCTATCCTCACGCTCAGGATGCGAGGCTAAGCACTGCACTTGGGGTCAGCTTCTAGCGACTTCAAGAAGGACATGTTTGATTGCATATGGGTTGGTATCCTAGTTTCCCATCTCTGAGAAAAAGATACCGGACGGGTATGGCACCAGCCTGGTTGGCTACTGGGCGTGGGGTCATTACAATGTCCTTTACATACATATCAAAGATCAGATGCTTGATATATCTACTAGGGATCCTCAACAGACTGCCACCAATCCTTTTGATTTATGGCTTTTGTGTGGAGCAAATGGTAGCTATATGGATTTGGGACCTATACTTACGCTTGGAGGAGGAATTTATCAAAGAGGTAATTTTTCCCTTGGATTTGGGACCTATACTTATGCTTGGGGGAGGAATTTATCAAAGAGGTAATTTTTCCCTAGGGTCCGCTACCAATCTGGATTTTTTCTAGCGGTAGTGGCTCTGGTATTTGGAATTCTTTGTTTCATTCTTACCGCAACAAGACCTTTTTAGCTTCGCCAGTATGTCTCTGGCCTCCTTTTCTGTGGATTGTAAGTAATGGGAGTGCATCCTTGGGTGAAGAAAAGTTAGTATGCACTCCGGGCACATGTTTTTATGCCCTATGCTGGAATGCCACAGCCTTTCCTGTGGCTGTGGTGACTAGAATGCCTCGATATGTACCAGTTCCTGTAGAGGCTCCTAATACCATGATGCTATTCAGGTTTAAAAGAGATTTTGGCATCACTGCAGCTATTGTTACTGCCATCACTATTGCTGCTGTGGGAGCTACTGCCTCAGCTATTGCCTTGTCTAGTTCTATACAGACTGCCAATGCCCTGAATAACATCTCAGCCACTGTGGCACAGGCATTGGATACTCAGACCTCTATGAATTCTCATCTCAAAGGAGGCCTTATGATAGTTAATCAACGCATAGATTTAATACAAGAACAGATTGATTCTCTTTGGCAACTAGCACAATTGGGGTGTGAATGGAAAATGCAAGGTTTGTGTGTTACTTCCGTGCAGTATCAAAATTTTACAAAGGCTGCTAATCTGTCTAGACAATTGTCAAATTTCCTCTTACAGGATTGGTCGGCTGAGTTTGAAAATTTGATGAGAGAGCTGAGAGCGACAATCGTCCACATCAATTCCACTCGGGTGGATCTGAGCCTGGCTACTGGCTTGACTTCCTGGATACAGACGGCTATGGATCATCTTAAGGAGTGGGCGGGCGTAGGCTCTTTGGTGATACTGATGATACTAGCCTGTCTGGTTTGCCTATGGTGCATCTACAAAATGAGAGCCACACAAAAGCGTAATGCAGCCATGATTATACAAGCCCTTGTCGCCATTGAGGCGGGCCAGTCCCCTCAGTCATGGCTCGCTGCCATGAAGCCTTAAATCTTCATTGAGCATAGTCCCTGCCCACTGAGGTATTCGTTCCATGGATATTAGGGTCTGGCAAGTCAGTGACGGAGTTGACGGGTAAGTCTCGGCCACCTAAGACAGGGCAGTCCCGAGTGGGGAGGCTGACCCAGAGACGGGTAAGAGTTTGAGCACCGCCCTCCTACAGGCTCAGGCCCACCGTGAGATCCCCAGATATGGGGATTACGTAGCCTTTCCAGGGACTTCTACCAACTTAAAAAAAAAAAAAAAAGGAGGAACTGTAGAGAGCTGTGATGTGCCGCGCCTTAAAGATGGCGCCAGTTTCCGCCTTCCACCAGCCCGACGGTGAGCGCTCTCAGTGGTAAACAAGTCCATATTTGGCAAAGACCGCTGATCTGGCTTGCTTCCACATACGTGGGCCTCTAAGATAGCACCACGTGGCTTTACTTGATTGGCTGTTCATTTAGTATTTAGCCTGTGGGTTGGGTCTGCCCGGGCATTCGGAAGACTGTTTTCAAGGGACCTGAATAAACTGCTTGAGAAGAGCTTTTGTGAGTTGCGTCATCCTTGCTGGTCGAGGGGGACGCGACAAGAAGTGACTTCATAAATGTCCACATAGATATGCCTATCAATAGCCTTCACATACACAAGACACAAGATCAGAAACTTACCTCTGACAGTGTTATCTGTTTGATGTTGAGATGTATTATGGAATCAACGTGGTACTGAGATGAACTGAAGTGTCAGGTTGTAAAAAATTTCCATATACAGGAGATATATGTGAGGTTGTTATTCCATGTTTTGGATGTAATATAACTATGGGTCAAAGCTTCAAAGAGTTACACAGGAGGCCTTGGCAAAAGCAGCACTGAGTGTGTGCTAAGGAGAGATGTTTATGCAAGCCAGAGAGTCAGTTATGCCTGGATACAGACGAATGTGAGGATCACGCCGCTGGGAGGAAAAACTGGTACCATCCCCTACAGTGTTGATTTGTGTGCGGGGCTGAGAGGCTGTAGAGTAGGATAGAGAAATGGGACAAGGACATGCTTATGGTTCCCTTGTGTGGAAAGGGACAGTTTGAAATGCCAGGAAATTGGGGCAGAAGACCAGTGGCAAAGGATACCCATGCAGAACTGGGAAGATACAAATTTGATGGGGAAGTAAATAATGAAGTCAAAAGTATATCTTGATATTTTTATTTTAAGCCTTAAAATCTAACCTTTATACCAGTGTGAACACCTTGTTAAAGCGCAGATTCTAAATGCAACTGGGGTGGATCCTGAGGTCTTACTATTTCTCCTAGAACTGGAGGTAAAAGCAGTTCTTCTGGTGTATAGACCACTCTTTGAAAAATAGCATGAACAAAATCTTAATTTTTCTAAAAATATGAGGTATGAATCTAGGTGTAGTGGCATAGATCTGTTAACGCAGATCATAGCAGATTGAGGCTGGATGATTGTAAGCTAAAGGACAGTCTGAGCCACATGATGAATTTGAAGTACTGGTGTGTATGTGTGTTATGTGATGTGTGTTTATGTACGTACGTACGTACGTATGTATGTATGTATGTATTTATGTATGTATGTATGTATGTATGTGTGCATCTGACAATATGTATTGAATTCCCAGGGTTACAAAGCCCACATTGTGGTAAGTGGCTTAATAGGAAGAAGTGGTTAGGATAAACTCTCAGAGTACCTTGAATGCCAGAGTAAGGATTTAAATGACACCGTTGGGTTAAAGAATCATTGCAGATTTCTGTATTAGAAGTGTAGAAGAGCACTTGCACTGATGGGGGTGGTATTACCCATTCTAAATGCTGATTGGTCCTGCTTGCTGTCTGTTACTCACTTCGACTCTGATTGGTTAAATGAATGCTGAGGCTTGGAGATTAGGCAAAGACAGAGATAGGTGGCACTAAGGTGTACGGGCTTTTTGAGAGCGAGAGCATCTTAAGAAGAAGGTTGCCGGAGAAGAAGCCAGGAGCAAACAAGGAGGACATGCCATGGGGTAGACTAAAGAAGATCGATCCTTCCATGTAGCCTGGAACATTGGCTTAGCGTGGAGAATAATAGTCCAAAGAGACGTATGTATATACGGGATCATATTTGGGTAATAGAATTATGAGCTACCTTAGATGGGCTAGGATTGTACAACTCAGGCCTAGGCTTGTTAAAATCCATCCGGTGTCTGTGTGTATTCATTTATAATGGCGGGTTAAGGATTGACACCACCAAACCAAATAAAGATAATATAAATACTAATCATTTAATTAGTATTTTTTTCTACACTCTACTTAAGTGATATTTGTCTCTTATCATGCATAGGACATCTGAGCTGAACCCCCAGAGGCCACGAGTTGTCCTGTGAACTCCATGTGCATGAACACACATACACACAAAAAATAAATATGAAAATTGAGTATATATCTAAATACTATATACTATATCACTAATCATTAATATAATAGATTGTCTTAGTTAGGGTTTCTATTTCTGCAAGGAAACACTGTGACCAAAAAGCAAGTTAGGGAGGAAAGGGTTTGTTGAACTTTCATTTCTACAGTACTGTTCATCATTGAAGAAAATCAGGATAGGAATTCAAACATTGTTGGATCCTGGAGTCAGAAGCTGATGCAGAGGCCATGGAGGGGTGCTGATGCATTACTTCACAAGGTTTGCTCAGTTGCTTTCTTGTAGAATCCAGGACCACCAGTCTGGAAATGTCACCAGCCCAAGGATATCACTCAATAGGCCCTCCCCATTGATCACTAATTGAGAAAATGCCTTACATCTGGATCTCATGGAGGCATTTCCTTAACTGGGGTTCTTTTCTCTCTGACGACTCTAGCTTGTGTCAGGTTGACACACAAAACCAGCTGGTACATATTACTATTACCATATACTTTATACACTGTATTACTAACTCTATATCATGGGTGGGGCATGTTAAAGAAAAAGTCTAACTCTTAGAGTCCCTTGAACCAATAGCAAGCTGATCTGACCTGCCTGCTTTTCTCTTGTTCTTGTGGACAAGTGGTCATCCTTACGCTAGAACAGAATATTAAAACTTGTTACAGAAGTCTTGTCTTTTTTTATCAGGGATTTACAAAAGAGGAAGTACTTTTATGACCCCTACTGACCCACAAAGCACTCAAAACCATGAACAGATGTTATCAACATTTATCCACATGTTGCTTCCAGCATTTATGAACTCACAGAGATCTGCCTACCTCTGCCTCATGAGTGCAATTAAAAGCATGCACCACCACACCCAGCCTGGTTATATGGTTTTCTTTTTTTTAATAATTTATTTTTTATTTCTTCAAGTTCCATCTCAATCACAATCCCCTCCCTCCTCCCCCCTCCAGTCCCACCCTTCCACCCTCCTCCCCTTCAACCCCCCATCCTCTTCCCTTCTTTTTTTTTTTTTTAGTTTAAGGTATTTCTTTTTCCCCCCAACAGCTCTCCCTTTCAGTCCAAAAAATGGTTCTTTTTCTTATAACTATAAATACAATACAAAATAACAGAAATAAATAGGCCACAATTATAAGAGTTATATGGCTCAGCATACATTCCCAATGTCCAGTCCATATGTATATGGTTTTCTTAAAGGCAGGTTAAATTTGAACAACTGACTACAAGGTAGAAAAACAGACAGAATACATAGTTGTAAATGGTCTCAAAGTATATTAGTAACTTAGTTGCAAGGCTGAGCAAAAGTTTAGCTTCTGAAGGCAATTTTGTAAGAGACAGAAAAAGTCTTCCATATAGAAAGTTATATTCCTTACCACAGCCTTGGAAAGAAATTACTGGAGATATTTCAGATTAGACCCTAACAATTAGACTCTGACAAAATTAGCAAATTAGACTCTAGATTCTAACACAATGCAATCGATGCTAAAAACACTTGTGTAAAATTTAGTGCTCAATACATAAAGACATTTTTATGGACTTGGGAATTAAACACACAATTTTACATTAAATTTTACAGAGGGCTGGATACAACTTATTAGTATTAAAACAATTTTTAAAAATAAAAGTAGTCAGTGCTTATGGGCCAAAACTCTAGAAATTCAGTCTAGAGGGTAGAAAATAAAAGCAGATTTGACCCTTGGTAATCCCTAATTTCTTGTGTATATTTCCAGAAAATATAACTGCACATCTAGTTATGTATAGAAAATTACTTTCCCTACAAATGGATATATACACAAATATTTTATTTGTATTTATATATATTAGTATATATATAAATATATATATGCATATATAGGTATATATGTATATATATGTAAATATATATTTATATGTATATATATTTGTACTTTGGCTTTTTAATTTCATATGCCATTTTAAATCATTTGAATATATAATCACTTGAAAATAGTACAAGAAGATATGAGCAAGTCTAAATTGTGCAGGATGTTTACATGATTTATAATAATTGACTTAAACAGTTCCCCACTGAAGTATTTATGGGTTTTCAGAAACAAACATAAATGGACAATTTTGATATGCCTTTGCATGCTTTTGTTAAAAATACTGTCTGTGGTAGTGGATATAACAGGAAAATGAACATATTTTCCATTTTAATAGTTATGGCCAAATTGACCTTTCTCCAGTTGGTATATTCTCAGCATCTGCATGCCAATGAATTCTTTATAATCTACACAATACACTTTCCTATTGTTTGGCTAGGGTGCATGTTTTTTTACTCATGGAGGAGGCTGTTCATCTCTTCGTATTCATTGGTCACATCTGTTTTCACTTCTTCTGCCACACTCAGACTAGAACACTAACAATTTATCTTTTCAGCTATGATTTTATAGGAAACACTAAATAGGGTATTTAACACATACAATTTTGATATTAAATTCCCCTTTTCTTCCTTTACAAAGATGATATGTTGTCATACCATATATATCTAGCACCAAGATTATCTAGTACCATATATATCTAGTACATTTGATTTTTCCTGTGTGAAATGAATGAACAGTTGCATTTTATCCACACTCCAATCTAGTTTGATTTCATGCTATTTTGGAAAGTTCCCAAATTCCAAAAGAGTTGGAAAACACCCTAAAAGTAGTGTTGTTTAGTTTACTTTCCTCTCTCCAAATTGTGTCAAAACTTTACTTTCCCTTCACTTTGTTGAGAATAACTTTGGAAATAAATTTGTGCTCACAGATATAACAGATATAGTTCTCTCCCTCTTACTCTCTCTCTCTCTCTCAATGTGTGTATTATGTATGTGTTGAGGGCTCATGAATCTTTTGCTGACTCTAAACTACAGTCAGTTTCTAAACTGTATCTATTTAGGAAGTCCTAGAAAAACAACAGTAGTGCTGGCATTTAGTTTGACAGTTGTGGCTCAGGGCATCAGAGGGACATAGGACAGAATTCTTGCTGAGGAATATGATCCTCATTGATTCTAATTTTACCTTTGTGCTACAGCTTTTAAATGTGAGGACAGCTGGTGTTGGATAAATCTGCCCTTACAAGCTGTATGAGGTTGAAATAAAATGAAATATCTGAGGTTAAATTCAAATGCAAAGACATGGAAATGATTGATTCATCATTTGCTGTTTCACTTTCTGTATCTTGGTGGAAAGACACTGTCCCCTATGACGTCCTAGAAAACAACATGAGGCTGATCATTAGTGGGATGTGGGTCTCAACCTTTTACAGCTCAATACTTCATAAAGGCAGAATAAGTTGGGGCTTCTCACCCCGTCCTCCACCCAGCTGACAAAATGTTAGGTCATACATACCTGATTCAGTAGCAAACTTTCTTCTTTGTCTTTCTCCCTTGAATATAAGATCTATACCAACCGGGAAGCCCTCACTTCCATCTGACTTGGCACAGTGAGCCCCTGTGACCTCTGAGCATTTGCAAATGGGGGAGCCCCAACCCCCTTCTAGACTCTTCCCAGGTGACTCAATAACTTGCTAATTGTTAAGGAATAAATCAGGGTAGTGAGGTCACAGAATAGCCAGGCTGCTGGCTCTTCTTCAGATGACTGGATTACTGAAGTAGAAAAGCATTAAAAATAAACCAGAGCACAGATTCTTCTGCCAGGAGTGGAGTGCAGAGATAACTGGTTACTGGGAAGCTTGTTGACATTATCTGTTCTCCTTATGCACTATGTAAATCCGAGCCTGGGTGAAAGACAGATTTGGTTATCATTGAATTGTCAGTAAAACCTTTCTCTAGTTAAGTTCATCCAGTGGATCCTTTATAGAATAGGCCTTTTTAGATGTTTGATTTTAGTGTGTGTGTGCGCACGTGTGCTTGAGTATATGTGTGTGTGCTTCAGCATGTGTGTCACTTTATGTTGCAGCTCAGAAACCAGCCACCTTTTGAGACAGGATTTCTCATCACTGGGACCTAGGGCTTGAGACTGAGCCAGTAAGCACCAGGATCCACTTGAGTCTCCCTCCCCAGCTCTGGAAGTATAAGTAGATAGTTTTTTACATGAGATTTGGGATTGAAGTCATCATGCTATAGTGGCAAGAACTGTACCAACTAAACTATTTCCCAGTTTGATATTTCATCTCATTTTATAATTTTATTTTAGCTCTAGCCAGGCTGGAACTCATTATGTAGATCAGGCTGGCCACAAAAGGTAAGCCTGCCTCACCTTCTTGAGTTTGTTTACTATGCCTGGCACTCCAGACTTTACTTTTAGTTATAAATAATTCATATGATAGCAGGTGTGGTGGCACATACCTGTAATCCTAGCAATTGGGAAGCAGAGGCAGGATGATTGTGGGTTCATGGCCATACTCACTCACTTATGTAGTGTGAAAAACACTTTATAAAAAGAATATTGGAGAAGCGGTGTAGTCCACACAAGGTAGTTTATTTTACAACCTTGTAAAACTGGGTGTCAGCCTAGAATGACAGGCAACCTGACTGAATACAAAGGACAGTTTTAGGGCCCTAATGCAAACCCCTTGCTTCCTCTTTGGCTAAGTAATAGGAGGGTGCCATCATACATGTCATGTAGGTCTTATTTTCCTCTCTGCCACTTAGGTTACATATGTTTATCTTTGTTCTACATCCTGCTTATTTTTAAATCTTCTCAGGTTTGTGATCATGTTATATCTGCAGGTTTTCAGACAGTTCAGCTGTTGGTAATTTTCTACTCTAAATTCTAGTTTGCATGGATGAAGGGTGGTTAGATTAACCAAAGTTTGGGTGGTGGTGGGGAGCTAGCTTAGCAGGTTCCTAGTGTTTTCTCTTCGTCTTTAACTGGACCTAATATGACTCAAAATACTTTGAATTTGAAAATGAGCCATCAGATTTTATTTCTTACAATTGTTAACCGAGGTAAGCCTAGGCTATACGAGATGCTGTCTCAAAAACCAGACAGACAATGAGCTGCAAAAATGGCTCAGTGGGTAAATGTGGTTGATGCTAAAATTGATGATTGGAGTGAGATCCTTGGATCTCACATGGTAGAAGGAGAAAACCTACTCTCACAAGTTATCCTGTGATCTTCATATGCACTCTGTGGCACATGTATGTATTTCTCCAATCAATCAATCAATCAGTCAACCAATCAACAAATAAATACATATAAAAATAAAAACCAAAGAATGAGTTAACAAGACAGTGTGATGTTTTAATACACTACACATCCTATACATCATGGAATAGACAATTGGGGCATTTAGTATATCTAGCGTCATGAAAAATTTATGGTTTCTTCCTGACAAGAATAGGTAAGAACCTTCCTTCTAGCTATTTTGTTTTCCTTTTTTGTCTTGTTATTTTGTTGTTTTTAGACAAATTCTCTCTACACAGTCCTGGCTGTTCTTGGAACTCACTAAACTCACTTTATAGTGAGTTCCTGATTTCCATAGACAAGAATGGCCTTGAACTTACAGATTCACCTGTCTCTGCCTTTCCAGTGCTGGGGTTAAAGGTGAGTACCACTGTGCCCTGCTGCTTTGTTTTGATTTGAGACAGGGTCTTGTGCAGTGGAGGATGGCAATGAACTCCCTATGTATCTGAGAATGACTTTGAGCTCCTGGTCCTTCTAACTTCACCTCCCAAGCTCTGGGATTGCAGGCATGTACCACTGTGCCTGGCTCTTTTGAAATATGCAGTACATCATTATTAACTAGTCACTTGTTTGTATGCTAGAACAACAGAACTTGTATTGTTTGTATCTATACCATTGTGCCTATTGATCAGTGTTTTGACTTTCCTTATGGACATTCTGCCTTCAGCCAAGCCTGACTTATTTTGGTACCCAGTTTCAGACTTTCAGTCCACGCTATGGGCCCAAGATGATGAGGTAGAGTATGATGACAGCAGGGCGTGGTGGAGAAGAGCTGCTCACCATAGAGGGGCTGGGGACAAGATGCGTCCTTCAGAGATGTTGCTTCAAATGGGGTGCACTTCCTACTAGTTCATTCAACTACGAATCTATCAGTGGTTTTGTCCATCAAGAAGTTAGCTTCCTCATTACTCCATCACCTCTTAGTAGCTAACAAGGGATTAGTTCTTCCACACATGAGCTTTTGGGGGAGACACTGTATTCAAACAGTACTACATTGCTAGATGTGCAATTGAAATAAAAAGAACCCAGGTTTAGCACATTTACAAAGTTCCTATTATTCTGAGCAAGCTGGAGTTTTCTGTGAGAAATGGAAGCTTCTGCTCCCTGTAGTTTGCAAAATTAAATAGCAAGCTTTGAACAAGGACCTACTGTGCAGCCAGCATTCTAGCAGCTGGAGAGTGTGATGAGAGATCAGAGATCATATAAAAGAAAAGGACTGACTCTCCTCTTTTATTTTTTTGTTGTAAACAAAGTATAACAGAACACAGTATAAGAATTTCTACAGCCGTACACCCAGTTGACATTTTTAACATTTCATATGGGTCACTTAACTTAAAACTATTTCTCCCTCTAGTTTCAAAGTCAATTGTTTAATAAAAATCACCCCTCCCCATAACAAATGCTAGCAAGGATATAGAGGAAAGAGAACCCTTGTATGCTATTGGTAGAAAGGAAGAAATGGTGGTTGTATTCCTCAAACACTAACACTAGAACTACCATATAATCTGTTCTATTTCTGGGAATATAAATGAAAGAAACGAAGTCAGCAGATAGAGAAGATACCTGTACACTCATGTACTCATCTCTACTCACATTAGCTAAGGCTTAATCAGCCTGAATACATATAGAAGTGTGAGTGGATCACACACACACACACACACACACACACACACACACACACATTTTATTCAGCCATAAAGAATGAAGTAATGCCATTTGAAGAGAGATAGAACTAGAGAACATTATGTTAAACAAAATAAAGCAAACACAAAGAGAAAGTGTTGCATGTTTTTACCCACATGTAGCAACTTAAAATACATGTAAGAGGAACCATAGAGACGGTTTAGAGGTTAAGCCACTTTCTGCTATTGCATGAGACCCAGGTTCAGTTCCTAGCACCTATGTGATAGCTCACAATTGCCTGTAATTCCAGTTGGAGGGGATCTGATGCCCTTATCTGACTTCTTTGGGCAGCAGACACATGTGTGGTGCATATACACATGTGAGGCAAGATACTCATATACATAAAATGAAATAAATAAATCTTTAAACATCTTCAAGTAGTGTCAGACTAGTGGTGAGCACCTTTAATCCAACCCTCAGGAGGCAGAGACAGGCAGATCTCTTGTGAATGGGAGGCCAGCCTTGTCTATATAGCAAGTTCCAGGACAGCCAGAACTACACAGAGAGGACCTGTTGAAAAAACAAAACAAAACAAAAAAAATCTTCAAGTAGAAGAATAACTATTAGGTGTGAGAGAGAGGGAGGACAGGAAATAGTATGGTGAGGGTAAGAAAAGGAATAGAAAGGGTGGATATGATTGTGAGTGGATGGGAATGTCACAATGAACTTATTTTATTTAGACAATTGTTATGCACTAATTATAATTTTTAAAAAAATAAAAAAATGAAACACGGCTTTCTTCTCATGATAGAAATTAGGAGGATTCAGTGTTATGCCATTTTTAATAGTAAGGCAAAGAAGACAAACCTTTGTGGAATGCCTTCATAACAGTGCAACTCCCTCATCAAAGGTTGGCATGTACTAGCACAAAGGCAGTAGTTTATGCAATGTGATCCCAAGTGCTGACAGCACACACAGATCTGCTACCTGCAGGAATGTGTGACTCAGCATCAGGAAGCAGGGTCTCAGCAGGCTGTTTTGGAGCTCAAGGAGAGCTTCAGGTCACCAGCCCAATGCTTCCTTCAAGCTTCTGCTCTTTTTGAAACACTAGTCCAGGTCTCCAACTGACATTTTCTCTGGTCATAGTTACCTAAGTGGTGAGGTTAAAGGCTTGAGGCACTATACCCTACTTTCTTAAAACTTTAAAAACAAGCAATGAAGCCCTAAAGCCAGAGAATAGAAGCCTTTTGCCATATGTGTGCTATTGTGAAACCTGGGAAAACAGCAAGGCATTTTTGAGTGCCCTTCTGAATGCTGGGCATTGACAAACAAAAACTCATGAGTCATCTGATTGTACATATCTCATGTCTTTCTTTTCACTGTCTTTGAACCACTTAACTTTTAAGTGCTGATGAGACTGTTTTCTTATCACTAGAAACACAGATGGATGCTGTCTTGAGTATAACGGAGCTCTATCTGTACACACAAGAAGCCCATTTTGTGTCTATTAAATTTGTTTCAGTATTTCTAGTTGTCTCTTAACCAATTTTTACATTATAGTCCTTTATTGTGATCATCCCCTGACTGGTACTGAGGAACTGAAGTAGAATTTGAAATTCAGTAAAACCAGGGGACTCTAGGCCATAGTTCTCAAGAGCCCTTTACTGGATTTTTTGAGGCTTTTATTCCAGGATAGCTCAGAGTTCAAACCTGGGACAGAGAAGCTACGATACTGGGTAGTTCTCATCACTTTCACCAGACATGCTCAAGGAGAAGAAAGTCTTATGGTTTTTTACATTATTTCCTTGACTTTTGTAAAATGAAGAAAGCAAATGTCTTGCCCCTGGCATTCACTGGACAGATAGAGGGATTCAATCCCCTCAGGAAGTACACTTCTTTGGGAGCAGGGTTCACGCAGCAGGATAGTGTAGGAATGTGAGTTACAGTCCTGCTAATTACGTGAGTTAAATACAACTTTTGGCATTGATTTATTTACATTTGTATGGTAGTCATAATTTAACTTCAAAAATTATTCTTCAGCAGAAAGAAACAAAGATTTTAATAAGTATTCTTTCTATTGAAAAACAAAATTTCTGGCAGGTGAGATGGCTCAGGAGTTTAAAGGCAATGCCAGAAAACCTCAGTTTGCTCCAGGAACCCACATGGTAGAAAGAGAGAACTGATTCTCTCAAGTTGTTCTCTGACCTCCAAACATGTGCAGTGGCATGTTCAGGCACATACACATATATGCACACCAAATGTAACAAGAATTAAAACAAAATTTCAACAAATTTAAAGATCTGATGTTTTAAAATCAGTGATTCATGGTGGGATAATATCTCATTCTATAGAATATAGAATGATTGCTCCATGGGCAGAACAAAATGTGTGTGTGTGTGTGTGTGTGTGTGTGTGTGTGTGTGTGTGTGTGTGTGT
>CAJQZJ010032362.1:7932966-7943851 GCA_907164525.1 Lophiomys imhausi | reverse complement strand
GGCTATATTCAATAATCTGTCCTTTTTTCTTGTTCTTTCCTATACTAATAGTTAAGCTTGAAGTTTCCCGTCCAGCTGGCTCACACTCACTGCTGGCCCATTCTAAGTAGTTATTTTGCATCCTGTTTTCAGGGAAAAAAATGATTTGTGGTTTCATTTAAAAATCTTAGTCTGACCACATAGAGCTTAGCGTGAGCTACTCCATCTTGGTTATGTCCTTTAGTCCAAAATAAAAGCTTCCTATGTTTTCATAGACATTTCCTTACCTAAGAATGGGTATGTACACCATTTACATAGATTTGTGCAAATGCCTAAGCCTTATGATTCACACCTGCCATTTTCCTATGTTTATTATCAATATGTGAAAGAAATAGCTTTGAAATATAACTTATTTTGGTGCATTTTATATAGTATAGAATATAGCATTAACCAGCTAAGGAAGAAAAATTAGTAGCATTAATGCACTCATTATGTATTAAAACCGAAACCAAAAACATACAAAACAAAACAAAAACCACCACCTAGTTCCAAAACATTTTGTTCCTACAAAGTAAATTCCCTTGCCCATTAAGAAGTCTCTCCCCACTCCTTCCTCTCCTTGCTACCTAGCAACCAGCAGCCTGGATTCGCCTCTGTGAGATTTTTTTTATCCTGCATATGTAACCTGAAACAATGCAATGTGTATGACTTTTCATGTCTAGATGCTGTCGATTAGGAGAGCTATTTCCCATTGAGGCACATATTAGCACTCCATTCCTTTTTATGGATATGATTATATCCATTGTGTATATAACACATTGGATTATAGCTCATTGTGTATGTATACTACACTTGCACTTAGTTTCTACATCCAACCACCAATGGACATTGCGCTGTGTCTAGCTTCTGGCTATTGTGAATGGTATTGTTCTCAGGCGTGTGCATAAGCATGTTTGCACATGCAGTTTTCATTCTTCTGAGTTTATCCCTGACTTTTTTTTTGAAGCTGATCTGCTTCTACAAATCCCCACCAATAGTGAATGAAGGATGCAATTTTTCTCCATCTTTGCCAACTGCTATTTTCTGCTTTTTCAATTATAACTATGCAGTGTGAAGAAACACCTATTTGTGGTTTTGATTTGCATTTCTTCAATGACTAACAAAGCTGCTCTTTTCATGTGCTTGGTGAGCACACAGAATTTTGAACAATGATTCTTATTTTGAATATTTTAGGGAAGCTTGTTTTTAAAAAGAAATCTTTGATGACATCCATTGGATTATGAATATTATGTTATTTACATATTTTTAATAATATACTTTATTTTTAATTGTGGGCCTGTGTGTGTGTCTATGTATATATACATGTGTGTGAGTACAAGTACCTGCAGAAGCCAGAAGAAGGCATCAGATCTCCTGAAGGTGGAATTACAGGCTTGACATGGGTTCTGGGGACCAGACTCAAACCTTTGGCAAGAGCACTGTCTTAGTTACTTTTCTATTGTTGTGATAAGACACCATGACCAAGGCAGCTTATAGAAGAAGGACACATTTAATTGGGGTGTGGTAGAAGTTAGGTGTCTTTAGTAAATTAGTATGCAGTCCAGCTTAGCATATGACAACACATAAGGAAAGCTGGGCCTTCCTTTGGCTTGCTGAAAAAGGGGCGTGGCTAAGAAACTGCCCTCACTTTGGCCATTGGAACAGACTTACTTGAAACAAACTGGCCTTGCAAACTGGCAAGATTAGACCAAAAGGACAAAAAGGTGAGCAGAGTTTGCAAGCCACCCGAGCTGCCCTCAGTTTGGCTGTTGGAACAGACTGACTTTATAAACCGGCCATGATTTGGTGGTTGAAATCAACTGGCCTTGCAAACTGGAAATATTAGGCCCAATAGACAAAAGCTTGAAAGAGACTGCCTGCTAGGACTGCTGTAAATCAGGTTATCCTGCAGGGACCTACACTATAAATAAAAATATTCTGTTACATTTGGGCTTACAGTTTCAGAAGGTGAATCCATGACCATCAGGTAGGAAGCATGGTGGCAGGCAGACATGGTGCTGGAACTTTAGATGAGAATTTAAATCTTATCTGTAAGTTAGAGAATGAAAGAGAGAGAGAGAGATGAGAGAGAGAGAGAGAGAGAGAAAAGACTGAGAAAAGGTTGAGCTTTTGAAATCTGAAAGCTCGCTTTCCCCTCCTCTCCACAGGAGCACACCTCCTTCAACAAGGCCACAGCTCTTAATCCTTCCTAAAACAGTTCTACCAACTGGGGACCAAGTATTCAAATATAGATGAGCCTACAGGGTCGTTTTCATTCAAACTATCACAAACAGTTTGAACTCTTCTTTTGTTTGTTTGTTTGTTTTTTTTCCAGACAGGGTTTCTCTGTGTAACAGCTCTGGCTGTATTGGACTCGCTTTGTAGACCAGGCTGGCCTCGAACTCGCAAAGATCCGCCTGCCTCTGCCTCCCGAGTGCTGGGATTAAAGGTGTGCACCACCACACTCGGCTTCAGTTTGAACTCTCTAACTGCTGAACCATCTCTCTAATTCTGTGATTTATTTATGTAATTAAATATTTCATGTATAAAATGTATTAGAGTGATCACTATAGAACAAGTTATAATTATTATTGCTATTATTCCTTCTGGAGCTAGAGTAGAAAGGCTTTCTTAACTCCCCAAATTGTTTTCACAGACAATACCTGGGTCTTTCACCTTCTCCAGCAAGTATTGCAAAAGAAGTGAGCAAAATGTTGCCATGGTGATAGCAGCACGGGATGAGCTAATGTTGCCATGGTGATAGCAGCATGGGATGAGCTAATGTTGCCATGGTGATAGCAGCATGGGATGAGCTACTTTATGCTTTCCAGTCTTGCTTGGAGCTCTTTTGTAAGATTCATTTGCTGGTTTAAAACACTACTCTATATTTCATTCGTTCTTATGTTTCACTATTAATTGGATATCTTGTGCAATGTATTTTGATAATATTCACCCTGCCCCAGCTCCTGTTGGGCCCACTCCCTACCCTATTCATGCAACTTTATGGCTTCTCCCCCATTTAAATCCACTAAATATAGTAGACACTGCCTGTGGCCTTCTACTAGAATATTGTCAGTACACCAGGGTTACACCCTTCAAGAAATTGACTTTCCCTCTTTCTTGCAGCAGCCATCAACAGCCAATAGTAGCTCATCAGCTGTGGCTGGGACTTCCTGCCTATCTCCACTGACTACGCTAGGATTTTTGTCTGGCTTGACCTTGTACAGTTCTTGCGCCCATTGCCTTAACTACTGTGAAGTCATATGTGAAACTCCCCTACTGTGTCCAGAAAACTTTACAGTTATTCACCATCTTTGGCCCATAGAGACTTTCCAGCTCCTCTTTGGCAATGATCCCTGAGTCTTGGGAGTGTGTGTGTGTGTGTGTGTGTGTGTGTGTGTGTGTGTGTGATATAGATGTATATTGTATGTTAAATATTTTATATATATATATATTCAAAGAAAAATTCTATCAATTTGAGGAGGCATGCATAGGTTGGAAGGAGTAAAGGAAAGTGGTGTAATTGTATGTCAATTAAAATGTTTATATATATATACATGATATATATATATATAAAGTTTAAGAAATAGCATTCACAAAGCATTAGAGACTGGCACACTAGTAGTAAGAAATGGGACAGAAATCATTGGTTTGTTTGCTCTGTGCTTTGGAAACGAACTCTCAGTGATCCTCATGTCTCAACTTCCCCTGTGTTGAGGTTACAGGCTTGTGCCACCATGTGCAACAGCTCTGTATATTTTAATCTAATGTGCATAAAAGAATAAGACATATTTAAAAAGTGGAGTGGTGGAATTGTAGCATCTCCAAGGAAAAGTAGAGTAATAATTGAAGTAACAAGGGAGCTCTAGCACATCCTGGTTTGTGTCTTGTTAGGGCCTCGTGTAAGCTAGGCAACCATTCTACCACTGGGTCACAGTGTCCTAGATCCCACTCGTAACTTCAAGGAATGAAATTTACTTCTCTCTTGACTCTGTCCTCTGAGAGGCAAGAAATGTGAAGTACTGCATCTTTTTATAGCTTTTCTGCTCTCTCATTGTGTTCACAGACCTGCTGAGAACTAGTTTGGGAAGGATAGTGTTGGGAGATCAAGATTTGGTAGATATTCTCCAGTTGCCTGGTGATTCTCAAACTTGTTTGTTTAGAATCCTGGCTTGTCTCAGAATTTGAAGGAAGTATAAACTATTATTACTAATGTTGGAAGTTTTTGGAAATTCATTTGGTTAAAGATTGATAGTATGTTGATGGTATATTCTCTCTGTGTCTCTGTGTCTCTGTGTCTCTGTGTCTCTCTCTCTCTCTCTCTCTCTCTCTCTTTCTCTCTCTCTCTCTCTCTGTGTGTGTGTGTGTGTGTGTGTGTGTGTGTGTTTCTTGGTTTTTCCAGTCAGGGTTTCTCTGTGTAGTGCTAGCTGTCCTGGGAACAAGCTATGTAGAACAGGCTGGCCTTGAACTCTGAAATCTGCCTGCCTGTGCCTCCCAAGTCCTGGGATTAAAGGCGAGTATCACCATACTTGGCCTGATGGTACATTATAATCTTAAACTCAGTTCTCTAGAGGTTGAGGCAGGGGACTTATGAGTTTAAGACAGCCTAGGTTACATAGCCAGTACTAGGTCAAGGAACGATACATAGTAAGATACTATTTAAAAGCTTAAAAATAAAAATAAAAAAAACCCAACCAAACAAACAAAATATATGCATACCTCAGGCAGTTTTTTCTTTAGTTTTGTAGAAGATGTTGCACATTGAAAGAAAAATAACACCACTCCCAAAGCAAGAAGATCTTAAAAAAAAATACCAGAAACTTCTACTTCTGCTCCTGTTGACCAGAGGCTCCCAATGCCTCCACCCTAAACAGGAAACTACAAAATGTTGCCTGGATCTGCTCCTCTCAAGGTGTGTCTGTGTATGGTACATTCTTCATAGGACACTGTAGACAACCCAAATTGCAGTGTCTAGGGTCTACGTGATTCATTGCTGGATCCCTGGATTTAATCTGTTTTGTAGCCACATCTGGTTGTCTTTGTTGTGACTTGGCTGTGTGTCTCTGTCAGTTCTGTTGGTTAGAAAAACAGATCTAGAATGAGGGGAACTAGAATGTTCGAGAACATCATTGAGGTGCATCTTAAAACACTTCAAGGGGTTTGCATGAAGGATGGCTATTTTGTCCAGTGGTTTTCTCTGGTGTGAAATCCTCCCACAGGCTTTAAGTTCTGTGCCCTTTTGTGGCAGACCTGAACCCTCTTGCCTGGTTCAGATTGCACAGAGATCCAAACCTCACCTGTTCTTTCAGACCCACCAGAAGAAATTGATTTTCTCTTCCATATGCCCCAGCATGGGCTTTGGGGAGATGAAAATAGTTTTCCTCCCTATGCTCAGGGGTATGGGAGGATGGGAGGTAGTAGTTTCTATGTTGGCCCCCTTCCCACTCCGAGACCACCTCTTGCTCCCCCAGAATGCTTGGCTCTGACTGTGGGTGCTCCAGGAGAAATTTCTTCGTTGCCCAGGCAACCCAGACTTTCCTTTGAGAGAAGTGTCCCCAGCAGGCCCAAGACACAAAGGTACTTCCTGTCCACCTTTCATAGTTCATGTCACATTTTCACCCAATGGTCTGCATAACTGGTAAACTCAGAATCCACCATTCTCTGAATAACCTCAGGTCTCATTAGCCTCTTGAGATTGTCTTTGAAATCCACCAGTGGTCCTAGGATGATTATCAACAGCTTCTGATCACTCTCTTCACAACTGAGAAGTGGATAGGATCCTGCACGAGAATAGAAAAGCTGCCCTCCTTCGGGTGCAGCAGAGGCAGCCTGGATAGGTTGGATTTCTACCTAACCTGACTGTACCTTAACACTGACCAGGGTTAGGAAGCTCTGAACAATTTTCACCAGGGCCTTTTGGGAGAATCGAAGGCAGCTACTAGAAAGCCCTCCAATCTACCTAATGTGAATGAGTTCATATAAGAGCCCAATAATTGCTTCCCTGGGGGCTTACTGGGCATTCACTCCATAGACCCACATGTTCCAGAAAACCAGAGAGCAACCCACACTGCCTTTGTTTTGTAGTCAGCCCCAGATATTAGAAAGAAACTTCAGATGGTAGCATGGTCTGAGGGTATTAATAGGTCCCAGTTATTGGAGATTTCTCAAAAGGTTTACAATAATTGGTACTCTGTGGAGGAAAATCAGAACGCGAGATTGACCAGAGCAGTAATGGAGTGTTCAGGGAGATGGATAAAAGAGATGTCAGACAGGAGCCAGAGATACTTGGCTAGGAAGAGGCTAGTGAAGGGCCAATGTGATTGTGTTAAACATGGACAGTGGAAAAATAAATGTCTAAATCAGAGGAGGGAAGGACTCTCCATCCTTCATTTGGGAGAGGACTAATGGGTTTGAGGCTCCATTTCACTGAGCCCTCAAGAGCACAGGGTAGCATTAAAGGAGGTGGGAAATTTTCTGGTAAATGCCATACTGCCTATACCCCCTAATTGGGAGAGCCTGGGCATTGGGACTCTGAAGAACAGTGCCTAGATATTCAAAAGATTTGTCCCTGTTTCCTCCAGTTGGCTGGCCAGTTTGTGGGAAGTGTCTGCTACCATTGTGATAGTACAAGAAATTGGCAAACTGACTTTAGGGTAGGTATTGTTGGCTCCACTGAAGTTGGAACCTCAGCTCTAATGGGGGGGGGCAGAAGTGTTAAGGAACTCTGTGTCATGTAGAGATAGACCTGATCCATCTGAAAACTCTGTTTCTCTTTTTGGAGCCCAATTAGACTCCTTAGCTGAAGTTGTCCTTTAGAAACAAAGAATCTGGACCTTCTCTTTACAAAGTGAAAAGTTTCTTTATGGCACTGGAACAAATTTATTGCTTCTATGCCAACCAGTCGGGGTAATTGGAGACAGTTTAGCCATGGTCAGAAATAACCTTCAGGAAAGAGAAAGAGGACACCAAGAATCTAACAACTGGTATTGGTCCTTGTTTTCCTGGTCCCTCTAGTTAACTACTCCACCTACAGCCATGATTGGACCATTAATTCTTTTGCTTCTAGCCCTCACCATAGGACTTTGCTTGCTTAAATGCCTACTTAACTATGTAAAGCATAAAGTAAACTAATAATTATTAGTGCTGAAGGGATAACATAACCACCTTCCCCATGTTGAGTCCACTTGACTCATGCCCATAGAACCAGTGTGTGTGTGTGTGGGGGGGGGGGGGTGTACGAGGCTTCCCAATTTTTAGCACAACTGATGCCACGTTGGAGGCACCATTCTGACTTTAAAAGCACATAGACCCCAACACTTGCCAAAATGGAAATAAAGACCTCGTCCATCAAAGACCTGACCCATACTTCCAGGATCTAGGAAAGTCCCTAAATGAACTAACCTTGTTTTTTGGCTTTTGTAGTTCTGCTTTTTTGCTGACTGTTCTTGTTAACTGACATGTGTGGGTTTTGTGCATAAAAGACAAAGAATTCTGAGGATCCAGGATGGACAATTTAGGCAAGTTCCCCACTGAGTCTCCATCTGGCAGTAAAGACTTTCTTTTCCTTCCTTCCTTCCTTCTTTCCTTCCTTCCTGTCTGTCTTTTTCATCAATTAAAAACAATAAAAAGACAATAAAAACTAAAAACAAGTGGGATGTTAAGGTGAAGAGGTATAATTCTAGCACTTAGTGAGCTTCAGAAGAAAATTCAAGTTCAAAGCCAGCTTAGGTTACATAGTGAATTCAAGTCAGTCTAACCCATTGAGGCCCTGTCTCAAAAAGGGGAGAAGGATCGGGGTGGTGTGGGGGACTAAAAGTGTAGCTCCCTTGCTTAGTATTTGTAAAGCCCTGGGATTGATGCCTAGGCCAGCAAAAAATACAACCAAAGTCACCTCCCACTTGTGGTAAAAAACCAGCATTCCCTGTACTTGGCCAGGAGCATAAGCTACAAAGACAACTTTGCCTCGTCCTGAAAGAGCGCAGGGCACTGTGGGATAACTAAGTCTTGCTCTAAAAAGAGCCACATACAGAGTGCCCGTTTTATTTGCAGCGAGGCCACCTTGGAAAAGAACAAACTTGGCTGAGCTGTTTTTAGCCCTTGGGAGCAACCTCAGGATGTGTGGCATTCCAGGAGAGCAGCTGCACACTATACTCCGAAAGTGACGCAAGTGGCGCCTCTGTTTTTCCGACTCACAGCGGTGACTCTCTGGGAAGGGGAGCCAAGACTTTTCTAGATGGCTTGTGCTGTCAGACATGTTGGCCCATAGAATTTTCGAGGGGAAGTTTCAGATTTTCTTGACTTGGTTAAAAAAAAAAAAAAAGAAAAAGAAAAAGAAAGAAAGAAATGAAAAGAAAAAACAAAAACGAAGGAGAATGCATGTGGTTGGAAAGATGACAGGCGACATGGTATACTTACTGTAGCGTCCTCTCAATTTCAGCACATATACAGAATCCATCTGCTAGCATCTCTTAGATGAAGCTGGAGATAAGAATAGTGAAGATAGAAATGTTTATTGAGCATTTCGTGTAACACACCACTTCGAAGGTTTCAACATACAAATAATTTGACACACACACACCTACCACCTTACAGACTACTAATTTCTTCTCCTTTTTACAGATAAGGAAAATGAAATTTCAAAGGTTTAATTATGCCAAGTGTGATGATATACACTTGTAATCACTCGGGAGATTGAGGAAGGAAGATCATGAGTTTGAGACCAGCCTGGATGATGACCCAGAAAAACTCTAAAAATAAATAGAAAAAATTAGTTCACTTTCCTATGTTAACCAGCTCATAAGTGGATTATAATACAATGGAAAGGGTTTTGGAATACATGTGTTACTTCATGTTTAAAAAAGAAATGTGGTCAAAGAAGAGGTAATTAATTATTCCATAGGCTGGGAGCAGAGGAATGTCAAAGCCCAATTGAAAATTCATGTCTCAGTTTTATGACACATTAAAAATTTGTTACAATATAAAATTTCAGGTATAAATATCTGTATTTATACATCCTGGTTTCTCAATTACATATTAATGACCAATTTATATCATTTATACTCTCACATTTTCCTCCCAATATGTTATTCTGAAGCAAATAGTAAACATTATTTTATCTAACCTATGTCAGTATGTTTCTCTAGAAAAAAAATAATACAAATAACTCACCAAAACTGGATAACTTTTTAATACTATCAACTATAAAAGCTGGGATGAAATCTCATCACGCTCATTAGTACCATAATTTTGTCTTACGTTTTGTTTGAATCAGGATCCAGAGAAGGTCCATGTGCCTCAATAGATTTGGGTATCTTTTAGGTCTCTTTTAATCTGTGGTTTTTTTCCCCCCTGTCATTTTGTTTGCATATAATTTAATTATTGAGGAAACCAATTGTTTATTGCATGGAGCTTGCTGCAGTATTGATCATGTTGATTGCATCATGTGGTGCAATCTGAGATATTCCTGTATGTTGATCACTGAGATTAACACAGGGACCAGATTCATGTTCGAATTTCTGTTTCCCCTTTGCAAGGCTGTTTCACAAGTGATAGGATGTTTTCCCACTAGGAGGCACATGGTGTCTGACTGTTTTTTTGTGATAGCAATCATTGTTGTGTAATAACTAGGCACATACTACAATAGAGTTTGTAGGGCCTTCCATTAATAGCTAGGGAACACTAGGAACAGAATTTACCATCTCACCTTAAACAACTAAAAACCCAACAAAATTTATGAAACAATGTTTTTTTTTGTTTGTTTTTTAAACATTAGATAACAGGCATCTCTAGACTGTGGTCCTCATAGGAAAGACAATGACACAAAGTTTAGCCCCCAGTGAAGAGTTTGGAAAATGCAAAGAAGTGGGCTACTATAACCCACAACACAGACACTATTTACTTAATAGACACAGAACTCAGAACTGACACAGATCGTAGAGTTAGGAGGGAAAAGCATCACCAAAGCAAATAGAAATGTGCTCTACAAAGATGTGAACCAAGCATGAGCTTAGCAAGAAGAGAGATGGAAGATACCCAAAAGCAAAAGTTATATTTTCACAGATGGAAGTACATTAAATGAAACATGTATTGGGTGGGATTAACAGCAGATTACAAACGGTAAAAGAAAAGAGTAGTACATTTGGAAGATGTAGTGATTGAAACTACCCAGTATAAAGCATATAAAATGAAGACTGTGGGAAAAAAAAGAATGACACATCAGTGGGCTGAGGGTAAACCTCAAGTCACTTGTCAGATGTCAGATGTGTAATTGGGATTGGAGAAGGGCACACACACAAGGGAAACATTTGAGGAAATAATGGCTGGAGAATTTTTTTTAATTTAAAATTTTAAATTTTACACCCCACTCATAGCCTTTCCTTCCCCTCCTCTGGGTCCTTCCTCTCCCCCTTCCACCTCCTTCTCCCACCCTACCTCTTCTCCACAGAAAAGGAGTGCCCTCTACCTTCCTGCCTTTACTGTCCTACCCCAGTAGTCCCTAGAAGTGTCCTTTCTATTGCTGTGAGCTCTGTGGACAATGAGAACAATCTCATGATAAGCAGACATTCAGCCTTAACCTGTACACCAACCCCTTTAAGTTGCTGTGTGCAGTAATGCAATGTATTCTGTTGCTTCCCCCTGAGAACCACCCCTGAATATTTTTGATTTATTTCTTTCTGTTTTCCTGTTCTGTTTGGTCTCCAATTGTTGTCTACACTTCTTTTAATAAAATTTTCATCTATTTTTATTTTATGTGTTTGGGTGTTTTGTATGCATGCATACTGACACCACATGTGGGCAGTACCTGTGGAGACTAGAAGATGTCACTGAATCCCCTCGAACTGTTGTCACAAACAGTCATGGGCTGCCA
>CAJQZJ010032362.1:7904528-7915818 GCA_907164525.1 Lophiomys imhausi | reverse complement strand
ACACACACACACACACACACACACACACACACACACACACCTACATCATCTATTCATCAGATGATAGATATCTAGGCTGTTTCCAGTTTTCCAGTTCCTGGCTATTAGAAATAGAACAACAATGAACATAGATGAATATGTATCTCTGTGGTAGGATGTAGAGTCATTTAGAATATGATAAGGTGAGGTGTAGCTGAATTATACAACTGATTTATTTGTAGTCTTTTGAGGATTTTTCACACTGATTTCCACCATGGCCTCACCAGTTTGCACTCCCATCAACAGTGTATAAGTGTTCCCCTTTCCCACATCCTTCCCAGCATTTGTTTGTTTGTTTTTATCTTAGCCATTCTGACTAGGGTAAGATGAAATCTCAAAGTAGTTTTAATTTTTATTTACCCAATAGTTAAGGTTGAAAAACAATAAAAAATATTTCAAAGCAATTTTTATTTCTTCTTTTGAGAACTCTCTGTTTAGTTGCATGTCTCAATTTTTTGAACTTCAAAGAAGATTTTTATTTATTTAGTTTTTCATTAATGTATTTATTTTTTCAGTTTGCATCCCAATCACAGCCCCACTCCCTCGCCTCCTCCCAGTCTCACTCTCCCATCCACTTCCCCCATTTCCCCTCCCCTTCTCCTCAAAGAAGGGAAGACCCCTCTTCCTGAGTACCAACCTGTCCTGGCACATAAAGTTACAAACTTGTACAACCACTTGGGAAATCAATCTGGCAGTCTCTCAAAAGTTGAGAATAGTTCTACCTCAAGACCCAGTTATATCACTCCTGGGCATATACCCAAAAGATGCTCCACCACATCACAAGGATGTCCACTCAACTATGCTCATAGTAGCTCTATTTCTAATAGCCAGAAACTGGGAACAATTCAGATGTACCTCAACTGAAGAGTGGATAAAGAAACTGTGGTAGATTTACACAATGGAATACTACTCAGCTATTAGAAACAAGGAAATCATTCAATTTGCAGCCAAATGGATGGAACTAGAAAATGTCATCCTGAGTGTGGTAGCTCAGACCCAGAAAGACACAAATGCTATGTACTCGCTAATAAGTAGATATTAACATATAGTACAGGATAACCATGCTACAATCCATGGTATCAAAGAAGCTAAGTGACAAGGAGGGCCCAAGGAAGGATGCTTGAATCCCACTCAGAAGGTGAAAGAAAATATACATTGGAAGTGGAGGGAGAGAGGGAACTGGGTGGGAGAGGGCATGTCCTAATTTTTAATATGGTTATTTGTTTCCTTCTTGTTTAGTTTTGGGATTCTTTGTATATTCTAGATGCCACCCCCTCTATGAGGTGTATAATGAGATGTATAATGAGATGGATTTTCCCCCTTCTCTAGGCTTCCTCTTCACTCAGTTGATATTGTTCTCTGCTGTACTTATGATATGCCATTTATCTATTGTTAGTCATAACGCATGTGTTATTGGGGTCCTGTTCAAAAAGTCCTTCCTCTGCCAGTGGGTGAGCTTTTAAGTTTCAAAAGCCCATGCTAGGCCCAGTGTCTCTGCTTGCTGATCTGGATGTAAATCTTTTCACTACTACTGTGGAACCTGCCTTGTGTGCTGCCATGTTTTCTAACGTGAAGATCATGGAAGAACTCTCTGAAACTGTAATCAAGTTCCCAATTAAATACTTAAAAAAAAAATAAGAGTTGCTTTGGCCAGGGTGTCTCTTCCTTGCAATACAACAGCGACTAATGCAGCCATTAACATTCACCTTGTCCTTTGAACCTTCCTACGATCAAGATGTGTTTTTGTCTTCCTTTCATCAAAAATTTTCATGAGTGCTCACATTTCAATAGCTGTTTGGTCTCTACTTCCTCAGACACTGAGTCTTTATATTAGGTCCATGTATCACTTTCAAGCAAAGATTTGTTTTCCCCATGTTAATCTAGATCTGTAGTCTCTCTCTATATATATGTTTACTGAACACTGGCTGATACTATTATAATTGACCTTGGAGTCACCACTGTGTGTAAGATGCAAATTGCTGTAGTTAAGGAACACACACACACAATGTATGTATATATGTATGCATAAATATGTATAATAATAAAAGGAGATTTATTAGGTTGACTTATATGATTGGACAATAAATCTAAATTATTTCGAGAAAATAAATTTCAAAATATTTTTCATTTTCCAAAGCCCATTTTCTGTGCCCATTTCTATGTTATGTCCATGGGTGGGAATGGTGAGAAGCTGCTACAGAAAGAATAAAAATGTAGAGTAAGGTGTCCCAAAGTTCATAGGTTAGCCCGAAAGAACAGATTTACCTGCACCCAATAGAGAAAAGCAGGGAATTCAACTACCAGGTTCGGAGGTCCTGCCATCACTACATGCCTTTTCATTTCTCTCCCAGGAGAAACATGTTAACCTCAGCTATGAATTTGATTTGGGCACATAAACGGAGGAAGAGACCTTCTTCAGCTAACAAGAAGCACTCATCTTCCTTATCCCCTTTAGTACATCTGTGACTTCAGGGGTGTGTTCTAGACAGCAGTTCAGTTCCAGACTGTTCAGTTCCAGACTTAAACACTTTTTTTTTTGTCTCTTGAATCTCTTCCCCAGAATGTCTTGTGGATAAAGGATAAAGGGTAATTTAAATCCACTTTAATATTAACTCTGCGTTTAGGTGGTCTTAATTTTCTTACAGATTGTTTTCAGTCTGGCCAAAAGGAAGGAAAGTGGTCAGAATTCTCGATGCTATTCCTATAAACTAATGCATCCATTATGGAAAACATTATAGAAATTCTTTAAAAAATTAACAATAAGAATACTCTATGACCTAACGATGCCACTGTGGATATATATTTCCAAAAAATGTGTATGCCAGAGCCAGGTCTGGTGGTGTAGGCCTTTAATAAATCCCAGTCTAGTACCCCCTTCTTAATGGCCAAAGTGGCAGGAAGGGGAATACCACGTGATCAAAGTCTCTCCATGGCAACTGGGACCACCCTCAGCTGTGTTCAGAGCTTGAGCAGAGTTGTTCAGTCACAAGCTCAGACTTTCAGGTGTCAAGCACTGGCTTCTTTGGCCTGGTCCTAATCCAATCCAGGAACTAACAGGAAAATCCCCAACTTTCTTTTACACCCTACTCCATGGTCATGTGAAGACATAGCACAGGGTACCAAGCTCTGTTCCAGAACTCTCTTGGGTTTTGTCAGCCTTTTTGATTTCCATGCCCAAGTTTGGCAGCTCTCCTGATTCTTCTTGTTAGTCTCCTTTACAGACACCCAACTAGTCAGGGCCTGCCAGAGCCTGAGTGAACCTAGGTTACCTGAGTCGAGTTCTCAGAGTTTCTTTACCTGTCTTAATGGAAGGCCTTTTGAAGCATTTAAGAGTGTTGGTGTGGTGGCTCAGGACAAAACTGAAGCAGCTTTGTTCCCTGAGTTGGAGGACAGCCTCGTCATAGGGTGAGCTCCCATCCTTAACTTTCTTTTCCTTCACTACTTTTCAAAATTAAAAATGAACACCAGACAACCATCAGCAGTTACAGTGTTAGCGAATTCTATTTTTATGAAAGCTTAAAGAAAGCTTAAAAGAAAAGTAAAAGAAGCAAAAGAAAAGCCAGTTTTATTGTGGAGCAAGAATGAGTCCAGGTGGAAGAGATGGCACAGGTGTGTGGGTCAGTAGAGGGACAATAATAGTGATTATTTGTTGTTTTTAGTAATTTAGTCAGTGTTGATGAGCAGTGAAGCTAGGAATGATATTTTTTTTTACTAAGTAAGAAAGTGATTACATTGAATATTAATTGCTGAACCCCCTCTATGAGGAGAGGTAGAATGGGTAAGGAGAGGGACACAACTGATGGTTGGCTAAGGTGTCAGAGTCTTGCGCTTTTAGGATTCTAAGCAGCCAACCCACACCCAATACTGTGAGACTGTTATATTTGAGTTCCCTTCGGTGTCCTGCAGTGTTTTCATGCTTCATGCATCCTCAAATGGCAGAGGATAGAAATTCTGATGAGAATTAGAAAAGAGTGGAAGGAAGGAGAAAGGGGGATAGAAAGGAAGGCAGCCATAGTATTCCCAGAAGGGAAAAAAAATAAACACAGGTATTAGAATATTTATTCAAAAGAAGATATTCTTTCATTTGTATACAGTACTCATAGGCTGCAGTTCAAATGTAATAGGTATCAAGGAGGTTTACCTAAGGCAATGGTAAAGCTTTTGTGAATCAGTATGTCTCTGATCTAACAGCTCAATAGGTCAATTATCTTGTTGAAAATAATCCAGCTGATGCTCCTATTCAATGAGGATCCTTTAATAATGTTTAAATAATGAGATAGATGACACTTTTCTGAAATGCTGGAGTTAATTATGTTACTGTTGATAAAATCTCCAAGTTTACAAAGTTTTAATGACTCCTACTTAATACACATAAAGACATCAGGATAAAAGGCCATGTTGGTATGAAATCTCTATCTATACAAGACATTCATTAGTTAAAATGATGTTTGTCATAACTGGAGTGCTAGTGAATCTATGGCCAGTTTTCCTAGTCTTAATAGCAGTGTTAGTAAAAAGAAATGGAGTGTTACCACAAGTTAAGGATATGATTCAGATGGACATTAATTATAACTATAATATTCAGTCTGAACATTAAAAGACATTTCAACTATAATCTAGACATAATTAACAAATAAATTATAACATTATACTTTTTATTTAGCTTTATTAATTGAATAGTTATGTGGTTGAAAGTTATAATTTTATATCTGAAAGTGGAATTGCTTTGATTTGAAGGAGGTATAATGTGGGTTTTTACTGGCTGTAGCAAAATCAATAACTTAGTGGCTATTCCAGTGAATAATAGGAACTTTGTACTCCAGATATCTCTGCTGTTCTTTTTACATGCGTTCTCATCTTTGCTTTCTATCCCATTGATGATGGCTAGGTTGTATGAGTTACTATTCTTTCAAAGGAAAAAAAAAAGGTAAGGATTCATCTCTGTGTGTTCCATGGATGAATGGAATAGATATGCTTAACTTAAAGCAAAACTAGGCCTAAAGGTGCTATATGTTTAACTCTGGCTTCCTCTGCATCTCATCCTGTTCCATGCTATTCCTTCTTTCATTCTAGAAGGGCTTTGGTTTTGGTTACTAGTTTCTATATGCCTGTAGGTATGTAGCTAATTTTAATGATACTTTAGATTCATCTGTGTGCATGGTCAACATGGCAATATTTTCATATCTTTCCTGAGGTTCAACACACCAACAGTGGTGAATAAGCATCATTAGGTCCTTCTGGAAATTTTTGTTGAGAAAGCCATAGAAGAGAGGGTTTATGCATGTAGAAACCATAGCAACCAAGTGGCAAATTACAAATACCAAGTTATGGTGGCAACTCATCAGCATCTCATGATACCAATCAAAGATGACATTGAAGATGTTCAAGGGCAACCAGCAAGCTCCAAAAGTCACTACAATGGAAATCAGCATCACATTTACCCTCTTGCTCTCATTGAGGTGGCTCTCATTTTCCCTCCTCTTGACCACCTTCTTAGTTCTTTTTCGGAGGCAGATAACAATCTTCAGGTAGCAGATAAGAATGAAACCCAGAGGGACAAAGTACTGGAGCATGAACAATGATGTGGAAAAGAGGAGTTGGTTCAGTTTAGAAGGCCAAATCTCCACACAAGCTACCTGGTGGGTATAGACGTCAGTAGGGAGAGAGAGGTTGTGAAAGGGCTCATTGGTGAGGTGGTAGGACAGGAATAAGGGGATAGACAACACAAGGGCAATGATCCAAATCAACATAATGCCCCAATAGGCATGAGGTACTCTGGGTTTCCAGCCACGGGGGTTCACAATCAGCTGATATCGTTCTATAGCGATCAATACAAGGGAGAATATGGACACAGAGACAGAGACACTTTGCACATAGGAAGTGAGTTTACACATGAGGTTCCCAAACACCCAGTGGTCCATCAGAGTGTAGATGACTGTAAAAGGGATGCACATGACACACACCAAAATGTCGGAGAGGGACAGATTGGCAATCAGTATGTTAGTAACATTTTGTGCTTCTCTCTGCTTCTTAAAGATGATGATGATAAGAGAGAGGTTTCCAAAAATGCCCATGATTAGGACCACAGTATATGCTATGAGTAACAAGAGTATGGCTAGGAAAGGGGGTTGACAGGACTCAAAGTAGAAAAATGCAGAGTTGTTGCTCTTGGCACTGGTTTTAGTAGGTGCTGGCTGGCTTAGGGGCACTTCCATTATGTCAGAATTTTAATAAGAGGTTTTCTAAGCTCGTGTGCATCATCAGTGGATGTGTGGGCATCAGTTCTTGAGGGACTTCTGGCTCTGAAATACTCAATAGATAATCAGTGAGTTGAATCTTCCTGTTCTCTGTCTGCATCTGCTGGAAACACATAAATGACATCAGCATGCTCTTGACGTCCTAAAAATCAAACAGAACCCAGAATATTAATATAAGTTCCTGTTTTTTTTTTTTTTTGGAGAGATAGTCTAAGCTTTCCTCACACTCACCATATACAAATGGATGACCTCGAACTCCTGATCTTCTTGCCTCCACTTCCTGAGTGCTGGGATTACAGACATTATCACTAAATAGGTTTTATACAGTTCTGGGAATAGAACCTAGGACTTCATGCACGTTAGGCAAGCATTTTATCATGGGAGCTACATCTCTAGCCAACAAAATCTTAACAATACAGATGATTCTTAATAATATAGATAATTCTACAAATATGACATGTTCTTGAGAGGATATGGACATGAGTTAAGTTGGTCTCTGTTTAGTCTTTCTCTCTTCTCACTTTGTGGCATTTTATTAGTTCTATCAGTGTAGGCTTCAGAATCAGTAAGACAAGAATGTGACAACATCGTGGTAACTTTGTAAGGCAGTGCAAATATATACTTCCGTCCCCTTTAATTTTTGCCTATTTTCAGGGTCATATTAATGTGTACCCTCTTCATCCAATAGAATGTGGAAATCACTAAGTTAGAGATTGTACTATGGAGGCCAGAACACTATCTTTGGATCTATATCTGTCACAATGTGAGTGTTTGTGTTCACTGCAAAACTCATGGCTCGTCTTCATGATAACAATATTAAGAAGTGGTACTTTTAGGATATAAGCAGGCAAAATTATCTTGGCAAACCCAGAGAGAACACAAAACCTTATATGTGTTAAGTAAGCACTCTACCACTAAGCTACATTCTTAGCACTCATACCCTTTTATATGGCACTCATCTGTGATGAACAAATGCATCCATCCATCTACCAAGAGTTTTGTTGCTTCTGTCCCTTCTGCATGTAAGGACACAGTACTTTCCCCCTTTACAAAAGCATTATCCTGAGGAGCAGGAAGTGGTCCTCAACATACCTGAACTTGACACACTGATCTTGGACTTACTAGTGAGCATAAATTTATGTTTTAATAAATTACCTAGAACATGGTATTTCCAAGTACAACATAAAGGAACTGGACTAGGACATGTTCCAGGAAGGTGTGTACACATTTTTAAGACTTGAACACAATATTTTTATCTACAAAGTTTATTCTTGAGAACCATGTGATTAAGTTACAAAAATTTGCAAAAAAAGTCTGGCAGTTTTTAAAACATGCACATGATTTCATGTTATGTCACTCTCATAGGTACCATAAGCCACTTGTAGACTGCAGGCTACAGGTTAGATATACTTGAGAGCATTACTGGAAATGATTTATGTCAGATTTCTATCGGAAAAAAATGGAAGTAAATAATGCTTCCCTGCCTGAGTTGTGACAAATGAGTAACATTGGGCAACTGAACTATTCTTTTATCCCTAACATATGGCAGAGAGTAGATGATCAGTGTATGTGCTGAATAAACCTGTCCCCTCCCCTGTCCAGAGCTAGGCTATATAGTCTTCAAGATAAGAGCAAGGATTACAAAACACAGTTGATGTGGACTAGTGTAGGCCTTCTCTTTTTCTGTCTTTCACCCTCTGGGATAAAGTAAATGTTTTGTACCTTGCTCAGATTTTGGAACTGAAAGAAGGAATTAAATGCATAGACATCTATTACTTAGAATTAATTTTGTTTAAAATCCTTTCCATCAATTATTCTTCCCTCCAGATTTCATCTAATGTGTAGTGATATGGGGCCTGGTCCCATAGTTTATTAAGTAGACATTGTTTACGGCTAAGCATAGTTCAGAGTGGTCATATTCAGTGGAATTGCTCATCTCAGAAGACATCACAAGCTTGATGAACTAAGTATAAATGGTGAGATTTCTGTCCTAACGAGGACACATGGAAGGAGGGTAAAGGCAGAGGGATGAAAAACCTTCTCAAATTGGTTATTCTTTAGGAATCCGGGGAAAGAAACATAAATAACATTGATAAAGGAAACTGAGCAATTGGAATAGAAGGGGATGAACTTTTCTTTGCTGTGTGAAATTACTTTGGCTTCCTCTTCTCTGAGTTCAAAGGCCTAATAGATTGTTACTACAAAGAAATCACCTCAAGAATGCTTTTTTTCTGTACAATAAACACAATGAAGAACACCATAAAAATACCGTAGATGAATAGGAACCACTGATAAACACAGTCTACTTCATAAAGAAAGCCTAAAGGGACTTGAAGGTGATGTGGTGAGAAGGAGAAATAGCAATGTTTAAAACAGTAAAATAAAGGGTTAGGGCTTGGGTGATTCAGGGTTTCTACAGACTGAAATTCACAGATATTGGCTGAAGGCAAATTTTTAAATGTGTTTAAGCTCTTTATGTTCATTGATGGACTGGAACTACAGGTGAGGAATAGGAAGCTCTGATTGCCAATTAAAGGCTTTCCACCAAGCAAAATTCACATGGAGGGGAAAAGGAATGAAAAGGTGATGGGCAGTAACTGCCTATGCAGTCTGGTGTGCTAGCACCGCATGGGACTTCTTCACAGAGGACTTACGTGCCACTAGCTAGCTGCCACTCCTCTAGTGCTCAGCTTCTTCATCAGTCAAATTAAATTTAAAAATGGCCTCTTCATTTCACATCTTTGGACGATGGTCAATGAAATGATATCTTGAGAACATTTCATAAACTGCTAAACATTGCTCATTTTGTATTGTGGACAATGTCAGTCACTTGGGCAGAACCTATCTAGTCTCTGTCTTCCAAACATTGATAATGCCTATATCTATAACTATATCTGTATCTATATCTCTATCTATAGCTATACCTATATCTATATCTATGCCTATATCTATAACTATATCTATCTATATTTATATCTATATCTATAACTATATCTATTATCTATGCCTATATCTATAACTATCTATATCTACAACTATATCTATAGCTATATCTATAACTATATCTATCACCATATCTATATCTATATCTATCACTATATCTATATCTATAACTATATCTATATATGTGTGTGTGTAAGAGATTTTTCTCTATAGCTATTATTGTCTCTAAGAAAACCACACTTCCTATGAATCCTGTGAAAATAGCTCTGATAACAATTTTCTCTTTACAGATGTGAAAATCCATAGAACTTTACAGAGTCCCTAGCAGATGGGCAAGAGAGAAAGGAGTAAGCGTCAGCAAGCCTTGTTTTGCCCTTTCTTGTTGATGTTTTCACAGTGGATGGGGGTGCTCACCATCACACAACAACAGGTGCAAGTCTGTGTAGAAACCGATCTACTCCCTTGTATGTTGATTAGTATCTAAGGAAAACAACTGCTCATAAGTCTATAAATTACTAGAGAGGCTCTTGACTCAAAAAAAAAAAAAAAACCAGAAGAGTGTTGGATGGGCTTCATCTGGGAGGAACTCAGAGATGAATACAAGAGTTGTATTATACAATGCCCTCTGCTAAGCTTAAAGATTAGTAGGGAAATCCCTAAATATGGGCTTTAAATTGCACTGTGGGCTTTGCACTTTACGTAATTGGTAAACTCTGAAGTTTAAATCTGTAAATCATGCTTATCTGGAAGCAAAGTAATGCTAAGCTCAAGTTCATAAAAAAATTCTTAGGATACAATTCTATTTTAGGAATGTTCATCTTGAATTGCTTGGTGGAGGAAATGCTAGAGATGTAAGAACTCAAATGAACAAGTGACATTTTGCTCAAATCTATGGTTAGCACGTAACAGGGATAGGTAATCTTTAACTTTCAACTTGATTATATCTTGCTCATGAGGTGCCTACTTTGAGTTGTTTTATGTCTTATGGTGTAATAATTTCACATTAAATTACTTTAAAATATCTTTGTGTTTGTGTATTTCCAGTTGAACAAAATAAGCACATTAATCTATGAAAATCTCCATGAGATTTTTTAATTTCCATATTTGGGTGTCTTTTTGTTAGGTGTTTGTCTTTTTTTCATTAACCAATTCTTTTTGGAGGGAAGGAAGGGGAAGTAGGGTGTAGAATTTGTATGTATTTGTCCTTGATCATTCTTTTATTTTCTGTTCATCAGCTATTCTCTAATTACTTTTTCTTCTTTCTTTAACTGTGGAACACACTTAAGTATATCCAAAGTATATTAAATTATGTAGCAGTACATTTTGGCTTGAAAGAAACTCTAGACTCTTTGACTTGTATGTGACCCATCTGTATGCCTCTCATTTGACAGATGTTACTGTGAACTCAGCTCAAATTTCCTGGCTGTCAGACTTCTACATGCTTGGCACCATTTTCTGCTGCTCCTTACTACACATTTCTAAAAGTTCTATGTTTTCTACTCTTAATTGTTCAAAATAGGGTAGGAACCTTCTGTAACACACACACACACACACACACACACACACAACCACACACACACTCCAAAACTCCCTTTTCCTCCTGGAATTTCTAAGAACACAAATTCCATGGTTATGTTAATGCAAACAGGATCTTTATTTGTTAGAGAATTAATGTTTCTCACCAAGTAGTTATGTACTGACAAGGTAGGTTGTCTTAATCTGATCTCTACACTGTCTCATGCTTTAAATAGGAATGACGCCTCATTTTTGATTTATAAACATGGAAATTATGATCCACTGACTTGTTCATGATCAACTAGAACTGTATATTCTAAACCATATATCAAGCCATATTTGGTCATTTAATTTATTTTAAAAAATTAATCAAACGAATTGTTACACAAAGACAGGTGAAACCAGAATCTTGTACATCCCTAGGAATGAACAACTACAGCAAGCAGCCACAATAAGTATCAAGAAACATGCTGTACTCTTTCACAGACTTATTAAAAAGTGCAATTGGCATGATCATTCAACATTATGCAAAAACT
>CAJQZJ010032362.1:7887547-7898144 GCA_907164525.1 Lophiomys imhausi | reverse complement strand
TTTCTTTCTTTCTTTCTTTCTTTCTTTCTTTCTTTCTTTCTTTCTTTTGTTTTTCCTTAGGTTTTTCAAGACAGGGTTTCTCTGTGTAACAGTCCTGGCTGTCCTGGAACTGACTCTGTAGAGCAGGCTGGCCTTGAAATCCACCTACCGGCAAACCTGCTGGGTTTCACCTGGCAACCCAGGGACTAATAAAAGTCCCTGGGCAAGACTATCAGACACTCAGAAAAACACTGGCAGAAACTTCGGAAGTCGCAGAAGCTGCGAAAACAGGAGAATCATCAACAGAAGAGGACCCGTTGGTACGAGCCACTCAGATACCCAGCGAGCAGCTCTGAACCCCATACAGGGGTACTAACCAGGCTTCTGGGCTTCCAGATTCCACGTGGGCATTCTGACACGGGGGGGGGGGAACATCAGCGGAGCTGTGGAAACAGGTATACTCTCAGCAGAGCCATTGTGGCCACAAAGCAGAGCACACTCTCAGCTGTGGGACAACAGTGGGACCACAGTGGTTTATCTCCAGAGGAGCAGTGGGCTGGAAGACACAAGCATATTTGGGCTTGTCCAGAGGGGTGTTGGACATACAGGCCCCTCTATTGGATTTACAATCAGTTGGAAGAACTCTGCAGCTAGACAAATCAGCGGGATACACTTCCTGTAGCAGACTACACATCTGGGCACCAGGGCAGAGTTCCAGGCCATGGTAGCTGGGCTGCTCCAATTGCCAGTATCCAAAGGACAGCTCTGGCACCTAAATCCAGACCAGCACAGCCACAGGAATGGTGAGATCAGAGTGAGCCGAAAGGTGGGTGGTCAGGTTGGAAGGTTGCTGGGAACTCCACTGAGTCCAAGCTCTGGACAGGTTGTGGGGTTAATATCAGACCCCTCAGCCAGTGCTGGCTCCTCCGGTGGGAAACCAGATCTTCAGCATCCACAGTTCCACCCCTGGAGCAGCAAGTTCTTGGCCTGTGTATACTGCCAGAGTGACTCAGACTACAAGGGCTTAGTGCCTAGGAGGAGCCACCTGAGGGGAATATGACCACTGACCTAACCCTCAGACCAGACAAACTAGCAGCAGGGGACTCTGCAGGCTGTAATAACACATCCAACCTTAACCCTGACCTGAGCTCCCAGTTGGGACACAACTGGAAGTGGTGAACTTCAGGGGGCAACTGAAATACAGCCCCCAACACAAGACCCCACCTAGCCTGTGTTGAGCTACAGACCACCAAGACTATACAGCCTCTATACCAAAGTCCCATCCTTAGCATCAGGTCCAGAAGGCACTAGATACAATCAGCTAAGGGCAACCAGATGGCTAAAGGTCAGTGAAAAACAAATCTGACAAAAATCAGGGAAATATGACTCCAATAAAATACAGCAATGCTAATACAGCAAACCCGGACCATCCCACCACAGCTGAAACACATGAACATGATGACAAATCTATAGTTAGGAAAATGATACAGTCCTTACGAGAAGAAGTGAGATCCCTGAAAGAATACAAAGAATCTTCAATTTCACAAATGAAAGTAATGGAGAATACCATTAGAGACCTCCAAACCAACTCAGCCAAATATGAATGGGAAAGAGACAAGGCTATGAAAGATCTGAATAAATGGCAGACAAAGTCATCTAAATTGGAGCAGGAAATGTGTAAAATCTCTAAAAGCTTTCAAGACTTGAAATTGGAAATGGAAGCAATAAAGAGATCAAAGAAGAAACAGTCCTGGAGGAGGAAAACCAAGAAAAGAGAACAGGAATACAGATATGAGTATCAAAAATAGGATACAAGAGATGGAAGACAGAATCTCAGGTGTGGAAGATTCAATTGAAGAAATCAGTAGAACAACCAAAGAAAATGAGAAATCTAAAAATTTTCTCACCCACATCATCCAAGAAATCAAGGACTCAATGAAAAGATGGAACCTAAGAATTATAGCCAGAGATGAAAAAGAAGACCCCCAACTCCAAGGTCCAGGAAACATCTTCAACAAAATCATAGAAGAAAACTTCCCAAACTTAAAGAAAGAGATGCTGATAATATTCCAACAGGCTTACAGAACTCCAAACAGATTAGACCAGAAAAGAAATTCCTCTTGCCACGTAATAACTAGAATTCCAAATGTACAGAGCAAAGAAAGAATATTAAAAACCTTAATAGAAAAAGGTAAAGTAACCTATAATGGCAGACCCATCAGAATTACACCTGACTTCTCCTCAGAAACATTAAAAGCCAGAAGGGCCTGGGCAAATGTTCTACAAGCCCTAAGAGAACATAAGCGCCCAGCCAGACTACTATATCCAGCAAAACTCTCTATTAACATAGATGGAGAATACAAGATATTCTATGATAAAATCAAATTTAAACAGTATCTACCCACAAATCCAGCCCTACAGAAGATCCTAGAAGGAAAATTCCAACCCAGAGAAGATAACTACACCCAAGAAAACAGAGGAAGCAAAAAACTCTACTGCAGCTAACCCAAAAGAAACACACAATCACCACCTACATCAAAATAATAGGAAATAACAACCTTTGGTCATTAATATTCATCAACATCAATGGACTCAACTCCTCAGTAAAAAGACAGAGGCTTACAGAATGGATCCATAAACAAGACTCAACATTTTGCTGCATACAAGAAATGAATCTCACTAACAAAGATAGATGCTACTTTAGAGTAAAGGGCTGGGAAAAGGTTTTCCAAGCAAATGGGCCCAGGAAGCAAGCTGTAGTAGCCATCCTAATATCAAATAAAATAGACTTTCAACTGAAGTTAATCAAAAAAGACAGGGAAGGGCGCTACATACGTGTTAAAGGAAAAATTCATCAAGGTGAAATCTCAATACTGTATATCTATGCGCTAAATACAAGGGCACCCACATTTGTAAAAGAAACTCTTCTAAAGCTTAAAACTCACATTGATCCCTACACATTAGTAGTGGGAGACTTTAACACCCCACTCACAACAATGAACATATCATTGCGACAGAAACCAAACAGAGAAGTAATGATCCTAACAGAAGTCATAGACCAAATGGACGTAACAGACATCTACAGAATGTTTCATCCAAACACAAAAGGATATAAATTCTTTTCAGCAACACATGGAAATTCCTCCAAAAACAACCATATAGTTGGTCACAAAGCAAGCCTCAACAGATACAAAAAAATTGAAATAACCCCTTGCATCTTATCAGACACCATGGAAGAAAGCTGGTCTTCAACAAAACCAGAAATAATAGAAGGTGTATACATTCATGGAAACTGAACAACTCTCTACTGAATGACCACTGGGTCAGGGAAGAAATAAAGAAGGAAATCAAAGACTTCTTAAAATCCAACGACAATGAAGGCACAACATACCCAAACCTATGGCACACAATGAAAACAGTGCTACTAGGAAAGTTCATAGCACCAAGTGTCTTCAAAAAGAAAATTGTGACAGGTCATATTAGCAAATTAACAGCAGAACTGGAAGAACTGGAAAAAAAAGAAGCAAACACTCCCAAGAGGAGCAGAAGGCAGGAAATCTTCAAACTCAGGGCTGAAATGAACAACTTAGAAAGAAAAAGAATGACACAAAGAATCAATGAAACCAAGAGTTGGTTCTTTGAGAAAATCAACAAAATAGACAAAGCCTTAGCCAAATTAGCTAAAAGGCAGAGGGAAAAAACCCAAATCAACAAAATCAGAAATGAAAAGGGAGAAATAACAGCAGACATTGAAGAAATCCAGAGAATCTTTAGGTCCTATTTTAAAAATCTATACAACACCAAATTTGAAAGCCTAAGCAAAACGGACAATTTTCTTGATAGATTCCACCTACCAAAGTTAAATCAAGATCAGATTAATAGATTAAACAGCCCATTTAATTAATCTATTAATTAAATAGATTTAATCTATTTAATTAATAGATTAAATTTACCTATTAGGAAATAGAAACAGTCATTAAAAAAATCTCTTAACCACAAAAAGTCCAGGGCCAGATGGTTTCAGCACAGAATTCTACCAGACCTTCAAAGAAGAGTGAATACCAATACTCTTCAAGCTCTTTCATAAAATAGAATCAGAAGGAACACTGCCAAACTCATTTTATGAGGCCACAGCGACCCTGATTCCTAAACCACACAAAGATCCAACAAAGAAAGAGAAGTTCAGACCAATTTCCCTCATGAACATAGATGCAAAAATGCTTAATAAAATACTGGCAAACCGAATCCAAAAACACATCAAACGTGTTATACACCATGATCAAGTAGGCTTCATCCCAGGAATGCAGAGATGGTTCAACATACAAAAATCCATCAACGTAATTCACCATATAAACAAACTGAAAGAAGAAAACCACATGATCATCTCACTAGATGCTGAAAAAAGCATTTGACAAAATCTAACACCCCTTCATTCTAAACGTCCTGGAGAGAATGGGCATACAAGGACCATACCTACAAATAATAAAGGTGATATACAGCAAGCCAGGAGCCAACATCCAATTAAGTGGAGAGAAACTTAAAGCATTTCCTCTAAACTCAGGGACAAGGCAAGGATGCTCACTTTCACCATATCTCTTCAATATAGTACTTGAAGTTCTTGCTAGAGCAATAAGACAACTAAAGGAGATCAAGGGGATACAAAATGGAAATGAAGAAGTCAAATTATCCCTATTTGCAGACGATATGATAGTATACATAAGCGACTCCAAAAATACCACCAGAGAACTCTTACAGCTGATAAACACCTTCAGCAAGGTGGCTGGATACAAAATTAATAATAATAAAAAAACAGAAGCCCTTCTTTATGCAACAAATAAATGGGCTGAGAAAGAAACAGGGAAACAACACCCTGCACAATAGCCACAACAATATAAAATATCTGGGGGTAACTCTAACCAAGGAAGTGAAAGACCTGTATGACAGAACTTCAAGTCCTTGAAGAAAGAAATTGAAGAGGACATCAAAAGATGGAAAGCTCTCCCATCTAATGGAGAGGTAGGATCAACATAATAAAAATGGCCATCTTGCCAATAGCAATATACAGATTCAATACAATTTCTTTAAAAATACCACCGCAATTCTTTACAGACCTGGAAAAACAATTCTCAAGTTCATATGAAATAACAAAACAACTCAGAATAGCTAAATCAATCCTGTACAATAGAAAAACATCTGGAGGTATCACCATCCCAGATTTCAAGCTATACTACAGAGCAATAGTAATAAAAACAACATGGTACTGGTATAGAAACAGACCAGTGGATCAATGGAATAAAATTGAAGACCCAGATGAACTCACATATCTCTGATCACTTCATTTTTGATAAAGAAGCCAAAAGCATACAATAGAAAAAGGACAACATCTTCAACAAATGGTGCTGGTCTAACTGGATGTCGATATGAAAAAGAATGAAATTAGACCCATCCTTATCACCTTGTACAAAACTTAAGTCCAAGTGGATCAAAGACCTTAACATAAGGCCTACACACTAAATCTATTAGAAGAGTAAGTAGGGAAAACCCGAGAACTCATCGGCATAGTTGACACCTTCCTGAACAGAACACCAACAGCTCAGGGTCTAAGACCAACAATCAATAAATGGGACCTCATGAAAATGAAAAGCTTCTGTAAGGCAAAAGATACTGTCATTCAAACAAAAGGTCAACCTACAGATTGGAAAAAATCTTCACCAACCCCAACCCCACTTCTGACAGAGGGCTAATAACCAAAAATTAGAAATAACACAAGAAATTAATTGCCAAGAAACCAAATTATCCAATCAAAAACTGAGGAACAGAGCTAAACAGAGAATTCACAAAGGAGGAATCCCTAATGGCTGAGAGACCCTTGAAGAAATGCTCAGCATCCTTAATCATCAGAGAAATGCAACTCAAGAGGACTCTGAGAGTCCATCTCACACTTGTCAGAATGGCTAAGATCAAAAGCTCAAATGAGAGCACATCCTGGTGAGGTTGTGGAGAAAGAGGAACACTTCTCCATTGCTGGTGGGAGTGCAAGCTGGTACAACCACTTAGAAATCAGTCTGGCGATATCTTAGAAAACTTGGAATAGCTCTACCTCAAGACCCAATCATACCACTCTGGGTATTCATCCAAATGATTCCTCACCAAAACACAAAGATGTTTCCTCATGTATGTTCATAGCAGATTTATTTGTAGTAGCTAGAAACTGGAAACAACCAAGATATCTCTCAACTCAGTAATGGGATAAGAAACTGTGGCGCATCTACACAATGGAATACTACTCAGCCATCAGAAACAACAATATTATGCAATTTGCAGCCAAATGGATGGAACTAGAGAAGTTCATTCTGAGTGAGCTAACCCAGACTCAGAAGGATACACATAGCATCTAGTCACTTATAATCAGATTTTAGCCATATAGTACAGGATAACTAAACTACAACCAATGTACCAAAGGGAACATGAACATAGACTTTGTTTCCTGTCAATGAGACACTTTGCCCTAGTGGTGCTGCCTTGTAGGCCCCCAGTGTATGAGGAGGCTCTTGGCCCTCATCTGACTGCTGAACTGGAGTTGGGGAATGATAGGTAGGGACACTCCACTCCAGAAGATTGGGGTGGAAGGGAACGGGGTATAGGGTGGGAGGACAGGACTGGGAGAGGTGGAAAGAGGGCACTGTGATGGAGAATGTAACCTGAAGTAATACATAAACTTTAAAAAATGCAAAGCATATGCTAAATATACTTATAGACTCTATATACTGTCCCAATTATGTATCTATTTAAGCAAATACCAAAGATAAAAAGTTAAAGATAAAAAAGAAAGAAATCTACCTACCTCTGCCTCCCCAGTGGTGGGAGTCATCCTTAGGTTTACTTCATAGAATCCTGAGAGTTTCTACTGCACTTGGTTTCCACATAGACCCCCAAATGCCCTCCAATTCCAGTTGTCTCTTAGTACTCTCTCCCTCAATCCCCTAATTCCTCTTGTTTTCATTCCCACCAACCCCCAGTCCACCCACAAAATATATTCTATTTCCTATATCCAGGAATATCCATGCATCAGCCTTAGAGCCATTCTTGTTACTTAGCCTTTCTAGGTCTGTGGGTTGTAGCATGACTGTCATTTATTTAACATCTGAATCTGATATCTACTTATAAGTGATGTTTGTCCTTCTGGGTCTGAGTTACCTCACTTAGGATGATTTTTTTCTAGATCCATTCATTTGCCTACAAATTTTATGACATCGTTCTATTTAACAGCTGAGTAATACTCCATTGCATAAAAGAATCACCTTTTCTTAGACATTCTTCAGTTGAGAGGCATTTAGATAGTTTCCAGTTTCTGGCTATTATAATAAAGCTTCTATGAATGTCGTTGAGCAAGTGTCCTTGTGATAGGATGGAGTATCCTTTTGGTTTATACATGGGAGTTTATAACTGGGTCTTGAAGTAGATCGACCAGCAATTTTCTGAGGAACCACCATGTTTATATCCATAGTGGTTGTACAAGTTTGTATTCCCACCAGCAATCGAGGAGTGTTTCCTGGCTCTACCTTCTAGCTACATGAGCTGTTTTGATCTGAGCCATTTTGACAGGTGTAAGATGGAAACTCATAGTTGTTTTGATTTACATTTCCCTAATGGGTAAGGATGGCTAACATTTCTATAAGTGTTTCTCAGCCATTTGAAATTGCCAGTTGAGACTTCTGTTTAGATATGTATCCCATTTTTAATTGGATTATTTGGTTGTTGATGTCTAGTTTCTTGAGTTTTTTTATATAGCTTGAATATTAGCCCTCTGTCAGATGTGGAGTTGATGAAGATCTTTTCCCATTCTATAGGATTCCATTTGGTCTCCTTGACAGTGTCCTTTGGCTTAACAAAGCTTTTCAGTTTCATGAGGTCCCATTTATTAATTGTTGATCTCGGCCCCTGCATTATTAGTGCTCTGTTCAGAAAGTTGTCTCTGTGCCAATGCGTTCAAGGCTATTCCCCATTCTCTCTTCCATCAGGTTCAGTGTATCCAGTTTTACATTGAGGTCTTTGATCCACTTGAACTTTAGAGTTTTGTTTAGAGTTTGCAGGGGATAAATGCGTATCTGCTAGACTTCTAAATGCAGACATCCAGTTAGACCAGAACCATTTGTTGAAGATGATTCCTGTTTTCTGTTGTGTGTTTTTGGGTTCATTATCAAAATTCAGATGTCTATAAGTGGATTTACTTCTGGGTATGTGATTTGATTCCATTGATCAACAGGCCTGCTTTCATACCATTACCAAGGGGTTTTCATTACTATAGCTCTGTAGTAGAGCTTGAAGTCAGGGATAGGGATACCTCCAGATGTTCTTTTAATGTTCAAAATTATTTTAGCTATCCTTGGTCCTTTGTTTTTCCATATGAAGTTAAGTATTGTTTTCTCAAGGTCTGTATAGAACTGGGTTGAAATTTTGATGAGAATTGTATTGAATCTGTATATTGCTTTTGATAGGATTGCCATTATTTTTTACTATGTTAATCCTGGTGATCCATGAGCATGAGAGATCTTTCCATCTTCTGATATCTTCTTCAATTTTTTTTAGAGACTTGAATTTCTTGTTATATAAGTCTTTCACTTGCTTGGTTAGAGTTACCCCAAAATATTCTTTATTATTTGTGGCTATTGTGAAGGGTGTTGGTTCCCTGTTTTCTTTTTCAGTCTGTTTGTCACTTGTATATTAGGAAAGTTACTGATTTTTTTTTTTTTTTTTTTTTTTTTTAGTTAACCTCATATCTAGCCACTTCACTAAAGGCATTAATCAACTGTAGGAGCTTCTCAGTAGAAGTTTTTGGGTTGCTTATGTGTAATATCATGTAATTTGTGACAAGTAATACTTTGACTTGTTACTTTCCAATTTATATCCCCTTGATATTCTTCAGTTGTCTTATTGCTCTAGCTAGATGTTCAAGTACTCTATTGAATAGGCATGGAGAGAGTTGATAGCCTTGTCTTTTTCTTTATTTTAGTGGTATTGCTTTGAGTATCTCCTCAATTAATTTGATGTTGGCTATTGGCTTGTTGTATATTACCTTTATTGTGTTTAGGTATGTCTGTTGTATCCCTAATCTCTCCAAGACTATTATCATGAAGAGGTGTTGGATTTTGTGATTACATTTAAAGTATGTAATGAGATGATCATACGCCTTCCCCCCTCCCCCCCAGTTTCTTTATATGGTGGATTACACGGAAGATTTCCATATGTTGAGCCATCACTGCATCTTTAGGATAAAGCCTACTTGGTCATGTTGGATGATCTTTTTGATGTGTTCTTGGATTCAGTTTGCAAATATTTTATTGAGCATTTTGCACCTGTATTCATAAGGGAAATTGGTCTGTAATTCTCTTTGTTGAATATTTGAGTAGTTTGGGTGTCAAGGTGACTGTGGCCTCATAAAATGAATTTGGGAATGTTCCTTCCATTTCTATTTTGTGGAAATTTGAGGAGTAATGGTGCTTGCACTTCTTTGAAATTCTGCATTAAAACTATCTAACCTCCTTTGAGATCTCAAAATATATACACTAATGGTTTGTTTAGCTACAAAATATCAAAATAATTTCTTCTTTAATCCGAATTGAAAGATAATACCTTATATATTGTCAAAAAAAAAAACAAGTTTGCTCCAGGAAAAATATTACTTGACCCCCCCCCCCCAAAAAAAAAGGTAGTGTCCCAGAGTTAGGATTAGGACAGGGCTCTGTTCTTATCTTTCCAGGAGATGAAAAGCATCCATCCAAGGAATCAAGGGACAACTGGACAATGGAAACCTCAGAAGAAAGCAGATCAGAAACCAAAGAAGACAAGTAGCCCAGATGATCCAGCCTTTCAGACTTCCTCAATAGCTGTTTCCTCAAAAGTCTACAACCACAACAACACAAAATTGCTAAGATCATTCAGCTCCACAGACTGCTCCAGCCAGAACTCCAGAAAATCCCTGAAGTTCAGCTTCTGTCTACAAACTTCTTAGGACATCTAAAGAGCTGAGCACAAAAGGACTGAACATCAAATCATTCTATTAACATTTTAAACCATTTTTCCATTCTTATTTGGGCCCCAAACAGGTTTACTATGTCCCAAATCAGCAGGAAGTCATTTTAAGAGAGCGATGTCCCATCCCCAGAAGGTGGGGAGGGTGTTCCCCCCCCCTTTGGTCATTTGATGGATAATAGAAAATCTTCTTATTTAGGGGAAGAGACTACAAGCTGTTGAATGGTCTCGTTAAATAGGCTTTGGAGGTTAGATCCTTGGACTTCTCTCTTTTTCTTTTCTGTATCCTTCTTTCTCTCCTATGTAGGAGTGAACAGACTTGAGAAAAAACGGGACATAGACATAATATAGGAAAGATCAAGAAAAAAGGACAGATTATTGAATATGCCCTTATACCTTTGTATATTGATACAAAATTAATATTATATTTGGCTAAATTGGTATCGAGCTGTGTATATTAATGCAAAATTAAGATTGTATTGGGCTACATCGGTATTGATCTTTGTATATTGATACAAAATTAAGATTATATTTGGCCACATTGGTATTGATCTTTGTATACTGATACAAAATTAAGGGTAACACT
>CAJQZJ010032362.1:7835716-7847547 GCA_907164525.1 Lophiomys imhausi | reverse complement strand
ACGTTTCACCCAAACACAAAGGAATACACCTTTTTCTCAGCACCCCACGGAACCTTCTCCAAAATCGACCACATAATTGGTCACAAAGATAGTCTCAGTAGATACAAGAAAATTGAAATAACACCTTGTATCTTATCAGACCACCACGGAATAAAGCTGGTCTTCAACAGTAAAAGAATCAACAGAAAGCCTACACACACATGGAAATTGAACAGCTCCTTACTGGATGACCACTGGGTCAGGGAAGAAATAAGGAAGGAAATCAAAGACTTCTTAAAATCCAACGACAATGAAGATACAACATACCCAAACCTATGGGATACATTGAAAGCTGTGCTACGAGGAAATTTCATAGCACTAAGTGCTTTCAAAAAGAAAATTGTGACAGCTCATATTAGTGAACTAATAGCTAAGCTGGGTGAATTGGAAAAAAAAAAACAAACACTCCCAAGAAGAGCAGAAGACAGGAAATCATCAAACTTAGAGCGGAAATCAACAACTTAGAATTAAAAAGAACTATACAAAGAATCAATGAAACCAAGAGTTGGTTCTTTGAGAAAATCAACAAAATAGACAGACACCTAGCCAAATTAACTAAAAGGCAAAGGGAAAGAACAAAAATCAACAAAATCAGAAATGAAAAGGGAGAAATAACAACAGACAATGAGGAGATCCAGAAAATATTCGGACATTATTTAAAAATCTATATTCCACTAAATTTGAAAACCTAAGCGAAATGGACAATTTCCTCAATAAATTCCACCTACCTAAACTAAATCAAAATCAGATTAACATCTTAAACAGCCCAATAACACCTAAGGAAATACAAACAGTCATTAATAATCTCCCAACCAAAAAAAGCCCAGGGCCAGATGGTTTTAGCACGGAATTCTACCGGACCTTCAAAGAGGAACTAACACCATTACTTTTCAAACTCTTCCACCACATAGAAACAGAAAGATCACTGCGAAACTCATTCTATGAGGCCACTGTCATTCTGATTCCTAAACCACACAAAGACCCAGCAAAGAAAGAGAACTTCAGACCAATCTCCCTCATGAACATAGATGCAAAAATACTTAATAAAATACTAGCAAACCGAATTCAAGAACACATCAAAAGTATCATACACCATGATCAAGTAGGCTTCATCCCTGGAATGCAGGGATGGTTCAATATACGAAAGTCTATCAATGTAATTCACCACATAAACAAGATGAAGGAAAAAAACCACATGATAATCTCGCTAGATGCAGAAAAAGCATTTGACAAAATCCAATACCCCTTCATGCTAAAAGTTCTGGAGAGAACGGGCATACAAGGACCATACCTAGAAATAATAAAGGCAATATACAGCAAGCCAGTAGCCAACATCAAATTAAATGGAGAGAAGCTTGAAGCATTTCCTCTAAACTCAGGGACAAGACAAGGATGTCCACTTTCACCATATCTCTTCAATATAGTACTTGAAGTCCTTGCTAGAGCAATAAGACAACTAAAGGAGATCAAAGGGATAAACATTGGAAATGAAGAAGTCAAATTATCCCTATTCGCAGATGATATCTTAGTATACATAAGAGACCCCAAAAACTCCACCAAAGAACTCTTACAGCTGATAAACAACTTCAGCAAGGTGGCTGGATACAAAATTAACTCAAAAAAATCAGAAGCCCTTCTTTATACAACAAACAAATATACCGAGAAAGAAATAGGGGAAACAACCCCCTTCACAATAGCCACAAACAACATAAAATACCTGGGGGTAACTCTAACCAAGCATGTAAAGGACCTATATAACAAGAACTTCAAGCCCCTGAAGAAAGAAATGGAAGAGGCCTTTAGAACATGGAAAGATCTCCCATGCTCATGGATAGGTAAGATCAACATAATAAAAATGGCTATCCTACCAAAAGCAATATATAGATTTAATGCAATTCCTATCAAAATACCAACACAATTCTTTATAGACCTGGAAAAAGCTAGTCTCAACTTCATATGGAACAACAAAAAGCCCAGAATAGCTAAATCAATCCTGTCCAATGAAAAAACATCTGGAGGTATCACCATCCCAGATTTCAAGCTGTACTACAGAGCAACAGTAATAAAAAGAGCATGGTACTGGTATAGAAACAGACCAGTGGATCAATGGAATCGAATTGAAGACCCAAACATGGATCCACACACCTATGACCAACTAATCTTTGACAAAGAAGCCAAAAACGCACAATGGAAGAAGGACAGCATCTTCAACAAATGGTGCTGGTCCTACTGGATGTCCACTTGCAAAAGAATGAAATTAGACCCATACCTATCACCTTGTACAAAACTTAATTCCAAGTGGATCAAAGACCTTAACATAAGGCCGGCCACACTAAAGATACTAGAAGAAAAAGTAGGAGAAACCCTCGAACTCATTGGCACAGGTGACAACTTCCTGAACAGAACACCAACAGCTCAGGACCTGAGATCAACAATCAATAAATGGGACCTCATGAAACTGAAAAGCTTCTGTAAAGCAAAGGATACTGTCATTCGAACAAAACGGCAACCAACAGACTGGGAGAAAATCTTCACCAACCTCACATCTGATAGAGGGCTATTATCTAAAATCTACAAAGAACTCAAGAAACTAAATGCCAAGAAACCAAATAATCCAATAAAAAAATCGGAGATGGAGCTAAATAGAGAATTCACAAAGGAGGAATCCCTAAGGGCTGAGAGACACCTGAAGAAATGTTCAACATCCTTAAACATCAGAGAAATGCAACTCAAGACGACCCTGAGATTCCACCTAACACCTGTTAGAATGGCTAAAATAAAGAGCTCAAATGATAGCGCATGCTGGCGAGGGTGTGGAGAAAGGGGTACCCTACTCCATTGCTGGTGGGAGTGCAGGCTTGTGCAACCACTATGGAGGGCTGTCTGGCGATATCTTAGAAATCTAGGAATAACCTTGCCTCAGGACCCAGCCATACCACTTCTGGGTATACACCCAAAGGACCTCTCACGGACTCATAGGGAAGTCTCCTCATCTATGTTCATAGCAGCCTTATTTGTAATAGCTAGAAATTGGAAACAACCCAGATGTCCCTCAACTGAAGAATGGATTAAAAAATTGTGGTACATCTATACAATGTAATATTACTCAGCTATCAGAAACAGTGAAATCATGCAATTTGCAACCAAATGGATGGATCTAGAGGAGCTCATCCTGAGTGAGCTAACCCAGTCTCAGAAGGATGCACATGGCATCTATTCACTTATAGTAGGATTTTAACTATATCGTACAGGATATCTGTACTACAACCAACACATCAAAAGGAACAAGGACATAATTTTTTTTAATCTTTTTCTTTTTCCTTCTTTTTTTCTTTTTTTCTTTTTCCTTTTCCCTTGTCTTTTTCCTCTCTTTTTTTGTTGATATTCTTTGTTTTTGTGGGTTTGTGTGTTTGTTGGTCTTTTTTTTAGTATTCCCCCAGTAGCAATGAGACACCATTCACTGGCAGTACTGCCTCGTAGGCCCCCGGTGAATGAAGAGGCTCTTGGCCCTCATATGACTCCTGATCTGTGGTGAGAGACTGTTAGGCAGGGACACTCCACCCCAGAGGAACAAGACGGAAGGGTCAGGGGGTAGAGCATGGGAGGGTGGGGCTGGGAAGCGGGAAAAGAGGACAATATGATAAGGATGTAACCTGAAGCAACAAACAAATAAATTTATTAACTAAAAAAAAAAAAAAAAGAAAAAAAAAATGCAGGGGCAGGGCTGAAACACTGTGAATGGAACACAGTATACAGCCATTCTGCCTGGATTTGCAGACCTCCAGGTGTAGAGAAGACGTGGAGCTAAGGTAAAATACAAGAGAATTGTGGTATTGGCCCATGCCTTTGACTTCTGCGGAGACGGGGGGGGCACCTTAGAGTTGGTGGTCTTATGTATTCTGGAGTCATACGGAGAGGGGTGGTGAGGGTGCATACTCTTGGTCCCACCATTCAAGAAGAGTACACCCTTGGTACCAGCTCCCAGCACACTGGAGACAGAAACAGGCAGATCCCGGAGCTCAGGGTCAGCCTGATGCAGGGCAAACTCTAAATAGAGAAAGACTTCGATCCAGGAGTGGTGGAACACATCTTTGATCCCTTCAGATGGGAAACACAGGTCCCTGTTCCCAATAATTAGAGTTCAGAGACACACACATGGCTTTTGGAGGGACCTAGGTTTGGAGGCTACTTACAAAAGGCCGTCTCGATGCAGGCAGATTGTCCTTTGGGATCTCAAAATATATACACTAGAGCTGGTTTAGCTCCAAGGTGACAGAATGATTTCTTCTTTAACCCGGATTGAAAGATAACGCTTTGTATGTTGTCAGAAGGCCAAATTTGCTTCAGGAGAAGTACTACCTAGCCCCCTCCATCCCCCCCCAGAAAAAAAAAAAAGAGGGCAATTGTCCTAGGGTTGGGATTGGGGCAGGGCCCTGTTCTTATCGTTCCAGGAGAATCGAAGCGTCCATTAGGGGAGCCCGGGGACGGCTGGACAGCAGAATCCTTAGCAGAGAGCAGAATCAGGCACCAAGGAGGACGAGTGACCCAGTTGATTCTGCCTGGCAGACTTCCTCAATAGCTGTCTCCATCAGGGGCCTGCAACCACCACAGCAATCCAATGTCACTGGGACCGCTCAGCTCTACACAATGCCCCGGCAGGAACCTCAGTGAAACCTGCAAGATCAGCTTCTGCCTACAAACCCCTTAGGTCATCTAAACAGCTGAGAACAGAAGGACTGAACATAAAAGGAGTGTACTAACATTTTTAATCATTTTTCCCATTTGGGTTGGGGCCCCAAACAGGTCTACTGCGACCCAAATCAGCAGGAAGTCACTTTAAGAGAGCGAAGTCCCATGCCCAGAGGGTGGGGAGGGTGTTTCTCTGCCCTTCTTTTTGGTTATTTGAAGGATAACTGAAAACTCTGTTATGTAGGGGAAGAGACTACAAGCTGATAAATGGTCCTGTCTTAATGGGTTTTGGAGGTTAGCCCCAGGGAATTCCTACTTTTTCTTTTCTGTATCCTTCTTCCTCTCCTATGTAGGAGTGCATGGGCTTGAGAAAAATGAGATATAGTCATAGCACAGGAAGGTCCAAGAAGAAGGGGCAGATTATTGAATATGCCCTTTTACCTTTGTATATTGATACAAAATTAGTAGTTTATTTGGCTAAAGTGGTATTGACCATTGTTTACTGTGCAAAAATAAGATTGTATTGGATTACATCGGTATTGATCTTTGTATATTGATATAAAATTAAGATTATAGTTGGCCACAATGGTATTGACCCTTGCATATGGACGTAATATTAAGATTATATTGGGCTACATAGGCATTGATCTTGGTATATTGATACATAATTAAGAGTATATTTAACCACAATTGAATAGATCTTTGTATATTGATACAAATTTAAAGGTAATGCTTCCCAATGGTATCATACCTAGACATACTTAAAAATAAAATGTGAAGCTCTGACCTCTTGATACCAACCATCTAAAACGGTCTAGGATACTTAAAACAAACTCCTAGTCATGCAAACATGTCTCTTTGTTAGCTACTATGACAGTCTATCACAGATATTCTCTAAACTACCCAGTAATCAAGTTGCTAAGAGACAAGCAACATTTGCTTATCTAAATACAAGAGATGGATAGGGCATCTTCAAAAACCCCTAGAGATCTGCAGAATATCGCATTCAAAGATGTTATCTTAAATCAAGATTTTTTTTGATATTGGGACATATCAGCGCCTGACAGCACCCCCTATTCTACTCCAAGTAGAAGATAAGCATCGAAGAACCTCCACTGTAAGATGGTTGAATTAGTGGCAAGCCTTTCTCTTGGCATGAAAAAACCCCTTGCACCAACTGCAGACAGACTGCTGTCCAAAAAGGACAAAACTTGGTAGCAGGGAAGTCGACAGCCTAACTCTGCCAAGACAGAGTAGGAAAGTCCTTCATAATCCCTGCTCTACAACAAATGTCTGTCAGAGAAACAGGACCCAAAGGCTGAAGATTGATTCTGGAATGTATGGAGAGAAAATGGGAACTGTCCAGGCAGTCATTGGTATGTTCTTTCTTAGTTTTGGAAGCTGCAGGCTCTGCACTTCCTATATAAGCAAATATATTTATCCCTCTCAGGTCTCTGAGGTGGTTGAAGAATAGACAGCTAGAGTCTTATAGTTAAATTTTGAACTGTTTAGGAATCAAGAGGGTGTTATAGATCTAAGAAGATACTCTTAAAAGTGTGTTGCAAGATAGTATGAATGTTGAGTCACATATAGACCTTTAAACTCATGGAGTTGGTTAGATAGTAGAATGTTAAAGTCAGGGGCCAAATATGTATAAACTGGACATTGGGAAGGTATACTGGGCCAATTTACTCTCATAAATGTGGCTTATTTATATCTATTGTTTTGTATAATACTTACTGTTGTAAGAGAAGGAACCAGCTGTTGGACTGAAAGGGGAAACTTCTGGGTGGAAGAGTGTGGAAGGGCGGGATAGGAAGGGGGAATAGGGAGGGGTTTGTTACTGAGATGTAACTTGAAGAAAAAAAATAAAGTATTTAAAAAAAATTTTTAAAAAAGAAAAAAGAAGAAATGGATTCCTGAAACCAAATGTGGGGCGACTGAGGAATCACCACTAACTCGAGAATGGAATGTTGCAAAATGCAAGAGGATTTTACTAATCAGCATGCTGAGGTCACCCTCAAAGCTTCTCTATGCAAGAAGAAGGAAGGGACCCTGAACAGAATTTCAGTTCAGATTAAATACATTTCAGCAAGGCAGAATCAAGCATCTTCAAGCAACAGAACTTTGATTGGCTAGTATAGGTGACCTAAGAAACAAGGTGGGGATTACCAAACTCATGACCATTGGCAACCTGTGGTCTCTCTTGTTCTCCCTGTTGCCCTGGGAACCAGCCATACCTAAGCTAGAACTTGACATCCTGATAATGCTTAGAGCTTCCAAGCCTGGGAGGTGTTACCTGATAGATTCTGGGGAAAGTTTACCTGCAGCTCAGGGCCTACTCAAAATTCCCAGGCTTCTGAAGCCTAACTAAAGTTTGGTCAAGTGACCTTGGTCCTAACATAACTCCCTTTTCCTTTGTGACTGCTTCAATCTTGAAGCAGCTGAGCCTATTTCTTTTCCTCTGGGAAAGGGATTCTTCTATTTTCTCTTGAATCTGTTTTAATCATAAATTCCCTTTGAATCAGAATCTCAGCCTGTTAGGTGGGACAATGGACAGCATATTCTCTTCTGTAACTACTTCCAGCTGACATTAGGCCATTTTCATCAGGGCCCAGGAAGGCTGTAATGCTAATCAAAGGCTGGGCAATGGGGTGTTTATCAGAAGCATCTGATCAATTAATCCAACTGTAAGACAGGGAGCAATCTTATCAGCTGGACTGGTCTAGATTGGCTTACAGGAAGTCCAAGACTTTGCAGTCCATAGGTGATCTCTGAATGGAATCTATCAGTTGGGTGAGAATCTGCTGAGACAAACATAAACTAGAATCAGAAGTTAGAATTGTCTACCAATTGGGGAAAGTAAGGATCCCCATAAACAAGGGGAAAATCCCATTTTTAAGATAGGCAATTATATTCATTTGGAGTCCTATTTGATCTGAGGCTGGTTGATCCAGGTTTTATGACTAGATCTCAAAAAGTCAATATGACAAAGACTTAAAAACAACCTTGCATCACTATTATGAACAATTCTTAAACTTATGATTAATCATCTAGTAGCATCTTTTACCAGAGCTAGCACCAACTTATTGGAACTTTAACAGTAACATAGCAAGGGGAAGAAGTCTAAAGCATCTTCTGTTTGCATCTAATAAACCTCTTTGTCCTTTTAATAACAGATACTTAGTAGTCTTAACTACTCAATAAATTAACATGAATTTTTTTAGGAGCTATTTATTTGGGATTCCTGGATTTAGAATCCAGAAAACTAACTATATGTTTTCTGAGTCTGGTAACATGGTTGACTGAGAGGTCATCTGAAACCATAACATTCATTGTTAAACTGTTAAATCTTTTATTAGTATAGTCTGACTTTAGACTCACCAGGGATCTGAGAATGACAAATATCTGAGTAAGCAAAATCATTTAGCTTTTGAATCTATAAAAAATGATAGCCTTTATCCCAACAGCCATTTATTGTTCCTCTGTGTCTGTGGGGCATCCATCTTAGACCACCAGTACCAAGGTATGAGAGACATTTTGTGAGACAGGAATTATGAAGGACTGCTTACCTTGTCTTTGCAAAGTCCAGCAGTCAACTTCTCTGCCCGTCTCCAGATCACTCAGCTCGGGCAGTTTAATCCAGTGATCAGCTTTGTCACATTTAAAGCAAGTCTCAGGTGGAATTCTTCTGTGCCTGTTTTCTTCCTTGCAGGAACTAGGGAAGCTGCCAGGAGTTGGCATGTCTAGCAGAAAAATCCTTTTTCTTTTAAACATTTAAATGTCATGTTCTACAGATCTCTGAGGTGTCCAAGGAACATCATATTTTTTAAGCTTATTTAGGTATAATACCTTCTTATAAACAGTAAATTTATCATTTCCAATAAGCAGAACATGTGGGAATATAACACAAGCACAAACCTTTATATGAAACCTTGACCCAGAACATGACTTTGACCATGTATCCAAACATGATCTCTTTTAAAGATGTTGCCAATTTTCATAGATGTCTCTGTGAATGCCCAGATTGAGTAGGACCATAGCAATACAGTTTCCCATACTATTTAGACATCCATTAATCTGTATTATTTAGTTTTCTAAAATAGATTGACATAGAAGTTCACAAAACTATTGGAAATAGTTCAGTATTTTTAAATGAGTTGCACCATATAATGAACAACATACATTTGAGAAAATTTGGCTCTAACCCCATTAATAGCTTGGGATGTAAACTTCTGACATAATGTTGGACTATATGTCATCTCTTTTATGGTGGCATTACTTTTACCTAGAAACAGTCCCATTGTTTTGTTTGGGCAAAGGACCATGAACACCCAATATGCCCATTGTTTCACTAGCAGTAAACGTATATCAGAATCTCTAAAGACTTTACCTGTAGCTTTTAATAGTCTGTTTATAACTTTTTGAAAAAGTTCATCAGGTCGATGTAGGAAATTTTTCTTTTCATGTAAGCTCCCTTTAGTAGGTAGAGTAGTCCATACCCTATGAGCAGTGGTATTAATTTGACCATACATTTCTGGATTACAAATCAATTGTTTATTTAAGTCTTGATATTGTCCTTTTCCTGTTAACATTTTATAATTTAAAATGTTAGCATTGTTAGCTCTCTAGTTTTTCAAAAATAACAGTTACTGTTTTTAATTCTATTACTTGAAGAAGGAAGAAAAAATAACAGAGGTTTAACATCACCAATTACATAGGCAACTCTACCATTAAGAGAAACCATCCATAACCAAAACTCATTTTTTTTCTTAGCAGTCTATATTAAGTCCCTTAGTGACTTGTCTTGTAATCCCTCTAACTTTTGTAACTTTCTCTTGAAAATCTGTTTCCTGCTGAATTTTTGGTCAAAGTAAACCTGTTAGAAGGAAATTCATTAAAGTAACATTGTCAAGGTGGTTGCCAATTCCCATTTTTCTCGGATGACTGCTCCCCCTTGAAGAAATCTTTAAAAACTTGACTGTAAAAAGCAGGTAACAGATTTAAAACACTGTAAATAAATTAAAGGTGACAGCTGTTCAACCTGGTTTTACAAACCTCCAAGAGTTGAAAAAACTTAGAGCTAAGGTAAAATAATGCATGGTGTTAGCCCATGCCTTTACCTCTAGCAGAGACAGGAGGATCACTATAGAGTTAGTTGTCTTATAAATTCTAGAGTTACAAGAAACAGGGTGATGATGGTGCACACCCTTAGTCACATCATTGGAGAAGAATACCCCCTTAATCCCAACTCACTAGAGACAGAAACAGGCAGATCTCTGTAGGGGTTAGATAAAATAGATTTAGAAAATATATAGGGGTTTCTGATACTGTCTCTTAATTTGGGGCATGAAGAGCATTATCAGCATGAAGTCAGGAAAAACAGGAAAGATTTAATAGACTGAAAAACAAGGTTGAAGTCAGGAAAAACAGGAAAGACTCAATAGACTGAAAAACAAGGTTGAAGTCAGGAAAACAGGAAGGACTTAATGGAATTGAAGAAACAAAGTATCTGGCCTGACATTGTTTTCAGATGCTAAGTGAACAGAGCCCAAATTAAGCTGAAACAAAGTTCCTCCTATTTAAGGAGAGTGCATGGAGCCCAGAAAGAGAAGAGGCCCCTGATGCTAGAGAGCTCCAAGAGTCCTGCTGAAAAAAGTGCTGGCCATCATTTGATGGCCACATTTCCCTGAAGCAGAAAGAAGCTGGTGAGCAAAGAAAGCCTGAGCAAGACACCAAAAGGCCAAGGACTAAACCCTGTGGCTCAGCTTTTGCCTAGAGGGGTTTGATCTGTTCGAACAGTGGCCTAAACGAAATTGTGCCTGGCTTTAAGGACTGAGGCAGAGCAGCTGAGTTCCTGATTCAAAAGAAGTAAGTTGGCCTGCAGATGGCTGGGGTCTCCCACAGAGAAGAAAGCATGAAGCCTTATTTAAGGTGAGACTGCAATAACCAACTTACCCTGACAAACCTGCATCTGAGAGATCCAGAAAAAGGACTGCTAAGTGCGTTAAAGAACCTACAACAAAGACTGTGTTCCTGACGGTTGAGGACCTGCCCCAGAGACTGTATCATTCTAAAAGGTTATGAAAGTAGTTGTTATAATTATCAATAGGTTTAGTGGATAGGTTAAAGGGGTTGTAGGAATTTATAGGATTAATAGTTAAGAAATTGTTGGTGTCTGTTATAAGTGAATTTAGTAATAAATAAATAAGTGTTAAATAATAATTTAAAAGTTCGGTTACAGGTCTCAGAGCTCAAGGTCAGCCTGATACAAAACAAGCTCTAAACAGAGATAAACTTTGATCCAGGGGTGGAGGAGCACATCTTTAATACCATCAGTTGGGAACCACATGTCTTTGATCCCAAAACTTAGAATGCAGAGACAGGCACATAGGATTTGGAAGGATTTAAGTTTAAAAGCTACTTACAAAAGGCAGGATGCAATTCAAACAAATTGTCCTTTGAGATCTCAAAATATATACCCTAAAGGTTTGTTTAGCTCCAAAATATCAAAATAATTTCTTCTTTAATCCGGATTGAAAGGTAATACTTTATATATTGTCAAAAAAACAAATTTGCTCCAGGAAAAATATTACCTGACCCCCCCCCCAAAAAAAAGGTAGTGTCCCAGAGTTAGGATTAGGGCAGGGCTCTGTTCTTATCTTTCCAGGAGATTTAAAGCATCTCCATCCAAGGAATCCAGGGACAACTGGACAACGGAAACCTCAGCAGAAAACAGATCAGACACCAAAGAAGATGAGTGGCCCAGATGATCCAGCCTTTCAGACTTCCTCAATAGCAGTTTCCTCAAAAGTCTACAACCACAACAACTCAAAATCACTAAGATCGTTCAGCTCCACAGACTGCTCCAGCCAGAACTTCAGTAAAGCTCTGAAGATCAGCTTCTGTCTTTGAACTTCGTAAGACATCTAAATAGCTGAGCACAAAGGGACTGAAAATCAAATGATTCTATTAACATTTTTAACCATTTTTCCATTCTTATTTGGTCCCCAAACAGGTTGACTACATCCCAAATCAGCAGGAAGTCATTTTAAGAGAGCGATGTCCCATCCCCAGAAGGTGGGGAGGATGTTCCCCCCCCC
>CAJQZJ010032362.1:7818880-7835706 GCA_907164525.1 Lophiomys imhausi | reverse complement strand
TCTCCTATGTAGGAGTGAACAGACTTGAGAAAAATGGGACATAGACATAGTATAGGAAAGATCAAGAAAAAAGGACAGATTATTGAATATTGCCTTATACCTTTGAATATTGACATATAATTAATATTATATGTGCATAAATTAGTACTGATCATTGTATATTAATGCAAAATTAAGATTGTATTGGGCTACATAGGTATTGATCTTTGTATATTGATACAAAATTAAGATTATATTTGGCCACAATGGTATTGGCCCTTGTATATTGATGTAAAATTAAGATTGTATCGGGCTACATCGGTATTGATCTTTGTATATTGATACAAAATTAAGATTATATTTGGCCACATTGGTATTGATCTTTGTATATTGATACAAAATTAAAAGTAACGCTACTTAAAGGTATTGTTCCTAGTAATGCTAAAAAATGAAATGCAAAGTTTTGACCTCTTGCTACCAACCGTCATAAACTGTTTAGGATAATTAAGAAATGCAAACTAATAGTCATGAAAACGTGTCATTTTTTTTAGTTACTATGACAGTCTATCACAGTTATTTTCTAAGCTACTCAGAAATCAAGTTGCTAAGAGACAAGCAATATTTGCTTATCTAAATATCAGAGATAGATAGGGCATCTTCAAAAACCTCAAGAGATCTGCAGCATATGGCATTCAAAGATGTTTTCTTAACTTAAGATTTTTTGATATCGAGACATGTCAGCTCCTGACAGCACCAAGTAGAAGATGAGCATCGAAGAATCTCCAGTGGGAGATGATTGAATTGGTGGTAAGCCTTTCTCTTGACAAGAAAAACCCCTTGCTTCAACTGTAGACAGAATGCTGTCCAAAAAGGACAAAACTTGGAAGCAGGTAAGTTGACAGCCTAGCTCTGCCAAGACATGGTAGGTAAGTCCTTCATAATTTCTGCTCTACAATCAATGTCTGTCAGAGAAACGGGGCCAAATGGCTGAAGATTGATGCTGTAATGTATGGAGAGAAAATGGGAACTGTCCAGGCAGCCACTGGTATGTCATTTCTTAGTTTTGGAAGCTGCAGGCCCTGCACTTCCTATATAATCAGATATATGTATCCCTCTCAGGTCTCTGAGGTGGTTGAAGACTAGATAGCTAGAGTCTCATAGTTAAATTTTGAGTTGTTTAGGAATCAAGAGGGTGTTCTGGACCTAAGAAGATGTTTTTAAAATTGTGATGCAAGTTAGTATGAAAGCTGAATTAGATATAGAACTTTAAGCTCATGGAGATAGTTATAGTAGAATGTTAAAGTCAGGTGCCAAATACATATGTACTGGACATTGGGAATGTATGCTAAGCCATATAACTCTCATAATTGTGACCTATTTATTCTGTTTTTTTTTGTATTGTATTTATTGAGAGAAAGAACCATTTGTTGGACTGAAGGGGGGAGCTGTTGGGGGGGGAAGATATGCCTTAAACTTAAAAAAAGGGAAGAGGATGAAGGGGCTGAGGAGGAAGAGGATGGGAGAGTGGGACTGGAGGGGGGAGTAGGGAGGGGATTGTGATTGAGATGTAACTTGAAGAAATAAAAAATAAATTATAAAAAAATTGTGTTGGTATTTTGATGGAAATTGAATTGAATCTGTATGTTGCCTTTGGTAGGATGGCCATTTTTATTATGCTATTCCTACCTATACATGAACATGGGAGATTTTCCCATCTTATGATATTCTCTTCAAATAATTTCATCAATGACTTGAAGTTTGTGTCATATGTGTCCTTCACTTGCTTAGTTAGAGTTACCCCCAGGTATTTTATATTACTTGCTGCTATTGTGAAGGGTGTTGTCTTCCTAATTTCCTTCTCAGCCCGTTTATCTTTTCATTAAAGAAGGGCTAGCAATATTCTTAAATTAATTTTGTATCCAGCCATCTTGCTGAAAGAGTCTATTAGCTCTAGGAGTTCTCTGGCGGAATTTTTGTGGTCACTTATGTATACTATCATATTGTCTGCAAATAGAGATACTTTGACTTCTTCCTTTCCAATTTGTATCACCTGGACTTCCTTTAGTTGTCTTATTGCTCAGGCTAGAAATTCAAATACTATGTTGAATGGATATGGGGAGAGTGTGCATCCTTACCTTCTCCCTGATTTAGGGGAAATGCTTTAAATTTCTCTCCATTTAACTTGATGTTGGCTATCAACTTGCTGTGTATTGCCTTTATTATTTCTAGGTACGATCCTTTTATACCGGCTCTCTCCAAGACTTTTAACATGAAAGGGTGTTGGATTTTGTCAAATGCTTTTTCAGCATCACGTGAGATTATCATATGTTATTTTTCTTTCAGTTTTTTTATACAATCGATTACATTAATGGATTTTCATATGTTGAACCACTCCTGCATTCCTGTAATGAAGCCTACTTGATCATGGTGTATGATATTTTTGTATATGTACTTGGATTTGGTTTGCTAACATTTTATTGAGTATTTTTGTGTCTATGTTCATGAGGGAAATTGGTCTGAAGTCCTCTTTCTTTGTTGGGTCTTTGTTTGGTTTAGGTATCAGGGTGAATGTGGCCTCATAGAATGAGTTTGGCAGTGTACCTTCTGTTTCTATTTTGTGGAAGAGTTTCTACAGTCTTGGTATTAGCTCTTCTTTGAAGGTCTGGTAGAATTCTGTGCTGAAACCATCTGGCCCTGGGCTTTTTTTGGTTGGGAGACTCTTAAATGACTGCTTCTATTTCCTTAGGGGTTATAGGACTATTTAATGTGTTAACCTGATCTTGATTTAAGTTTTGTAGGTGGAATCTATCAAGAAAATTGTTCATTTCACTTAGGTTTGCAATTTTTGTGGAGTACAAGTTTTTGAAGTAAGACCTAAAGATTCTTTGGATTTCTTTGATGTCTGTTGTTATTTCTCCCTTTTCATTTCTGATTTTGTTGATTTGGGTATTTTCCCTCTGCTTTGCAGTTAGTTTTGGCAGAGTTTGTCTATTTTGCTGATTTTCTCACAGAACAAACTCTTAGTTTTGTTGATTCTTTGAATTGTTCTTTTTGTTTCTAAGTTGTTAGTTTCAACCATTAGTTTTATGATTACCTGCCCTCTGCTCCTCATAGGAGTGATTTCTTCTTTTTTTTCTACCATTTCCAGTTCTACTGTTAAGTTGATTATACGAGCTGTCACAATATTATCTTTGAAGGCACTTAGTGCTATGAACATTCCTCATAACACTGCTTTCATTGTTCCCATAGGTTTGAATATGTTGTGTCTTCATTTTCATTGGATTTTAGGAAGTCTTTGATTTCCTTCTTTATTTGTTCCCTGACCAAGTGATCATTGAGTAGAGAGTTGTTCAGTTTCCATGAATGGGTAGTCTATATGTTATTTCTGTTTTTGTTGAAGTCCAACTTTAATCCATGGTGGTCTGATAAGATTAAAGGAGTTATTTCAACTTTCTTGTATCTATTAAGTCTTGCTTTATGTCTGACTATATGGACAATTTTGGAGAAGATTCTGGGAGGTGCTGAAAAGAAGGTATATTCTTTTGTGTTTGGGTGAAAGCTTCTGTAGATATCTGTTAGGTCTATTTGGTTCATGACTTCTATTAATCTCATTATTACTCTGTTTGGTTTTTGTCTTGATGTCCTATCCATTGGTGTGAGTGTGATGTTGAAGTCTCCCACTACTAATGTGTGGGGATCTGTGTGTGGTTTAAGCTTTAGAAGAGTTTCTTTTACAAATGTGGGTCTCCTTGTATTTGGTGCATAGATATTCACTATTGAGATGTCATCTTGATGAATTTTTCCTTTGACGAGTATGTAGTGTCCTTGTCTATCTGTTTTGATTAATTTCTGTTGAAAGTCTGTTTTATTTGTTATTAGGATGGCTACTCCAGCTTGCTTCCTGGGAGCATTTGGTTGGAAAACTTTTTCCCAGATCTTTATTTTGAGGTAGACTTTAACTTTGTTATTGATGTGCTTTCCTTCTATGCAGCAAAATGATGGGTCTTATTTACAGATCCATTCTGTAAGCCTGTGTCTTTTTATTGGGGAGTTGAGTCCATTGATGTTGAGAGATAATAATGACAATAGATTGTAATTTCCTGTTACTTTTATGTAGACAGTGGTTCTGTGTTTGTATGTTTCTTTTGATTTAGCTGCAGTGGGGTTTTTGTTTCCTGTGTTTCCTTGGATGCATTTATCTACTCTGGATTGGAGCTTTCCTTCTAAGATCTTCTGTAGAGCTGGATTTGTAGACAGATACTGTTTAATTTTTTTTGTCATGGAATATCTTTTTTTTACTTTATTTTTTATTTCTTCAAGTTACATCTCAATCGCAGTCCCCTCCCTACTTCCCCCTCCAGTCCCACCCTCCCACCCTCAACCCCCCCCATCCTCTTCTTGTTTTTTAAGTTTAAAGTATATCTTATTTCCTCCAACAGCTCCCCTCTCATTCCAACAAATGGCTCTTTCTCTTATAATAATAAATACAATACAATACAGCAGAGGTAATTAGGCCACAGTTATGAGGGTTATATGGCTTAGCATACATTCCCAATGTCCAGTACATATGTATTTTGCTCCTGACTTTAACATTCTACTATCTAACCATCTCCATGAGTTTAAAGTTCTATATCTAACTCAACATTCATACTAACTTGCAACACAATTTTAAAAGCATCTTCTTAGATCCAGAACACTCTCTTGACTACTAAACAACTCAAAATTTAATTATGAGACTCTAGCTATCTATTCTTCAACCACCTCAGAGACCTGAGAGGGATACATATATCTGATTATATAGGAAGTACAGGGCCTGCAGCTTCCAAAACTAAGAAATGACATACCAGTGGCTGCCTGGACAGTTCCCATTTTCTCTCCATACATTACAGCATCAATCTTCAGTCATTTGGCCCCATTTCTCTGACAGACATTGATTGTAGAGCAAGGGTTATGAAGGACTTGCCTACCCTGTCTTGGCAGAGCTAGGCTGTCGACTTACCTGCTTTCAAGTTTTGTCCTTTTTGGACAGCATTCTGTCTATAGTTGAAGCAAGGGGTTTTTCCTGCCAAGAGATAGGCTTGCAACTAATTCAATCATCTCCCACTGGAAATTCTTTGATGCTCATCTTCTACTTGGAATAGAATAGGGGGTGCTGTCAGGAGTTGATATGTCTCAATATAAAAAATATCTAAAGTTAAGAAAACATCTTTGAGTGCCATATTCTGCAGATCTCTTGAGGTTTTTGAAGAGGCCCTATCTATCTCTTATATTAGGATAAGTAGATGTTGCTTGTCTCTTAGCAGCTTTATTTCTGATTAGCTTAGAAAATAACTATAATAGACTGCCATAGTACCTAACACAATAACCAGCTTGCATGACTATTAGTTTGCATTTCTTAATTATCCTAAACAGTTTATGACAATTAGTATCAAAAGGCTGAAACTTTACATTTAATTTTTTTTTCTTTACTCCCTAACTCTTCCATCCCATTTCTCTGGAGTGGAGTTTCCCTATATAACAGTCCCTCACCTCAGTTCAGAGGTTGTATGAGGAACAAGAGCCTCCTCATTCATTGGGGGTCTATGAGGCTGTACCACCAGTGAAAAGTGTCTCATTGCCTGGGAGAGAGAACTAAAAACAAACAAACAAATAAGCAGACAAGCAGATAAAAAAGAATAAAAAATTGAAAAAAAATAAAAAGTCTATGTCCATGTTCCCTTTGGTGTGTTGGTTGTAGTATCGATATCCTCTACTGTATAGCTAAAATCCTACTATAAGTGAATAGATGCCATACGCATCCTTCTGAGTCTGGGTTAGCTCACTCAGGATGAGCTTTTCTAGTTCCATCCATTTGGCTGAAAATTGCATAATTTCGTTGTTCCTGATAGCTGAATAATATTCCATTGTGCAGATGTACCACAGTTTTTTAACCCATTCTTCGGTTGAGGGACATCTGGGTTGTTTCCAGTTTCTAGCTATTACAAATAAGGCTGCTATCTATGAACATAGATGAGGAAACTTCCTTATGATTCCGTGAGAAGACATTTGGGTGTATACCCAGAAGTGGTATGGCTGGGTCCTGAGGCAAAGCTATTCCAAGCTTTCTAAGATATCGCCAGACTGACCTCCATAGTGGTTGCACAGCCTGCACTCCCACCATCAATGGAGTAGGGTTCCCCTTTCTCCACACCCTTGCCAGCATGTGATCTTAGACATTCTGACAGGTGTGAGATGGAATCTCAGAGTCGTCTTGAGTTGCATTTCTCTGATGATTAAGGATGTTGAGCATTTCTTCAAGTGTCTCTCCGCCATTAGGGATTCCTCCTTTGTGAATTCTCTATTTAACTCCGTCCCTCATTTTTTGATTGGATTATTTGTTTTCTTGGCATTTAATTTCTTGAGTTTTTTGTAGATTTTGGATATTAGCCCTCTGTCAGATTTGGGGTTGGTGAAGATTTTCTCCCAGTCTGTAGGCTGCCATTTTGTTCGAATGACAGTGTCTTTTGCCCTTACAGAAGCTTTTCAGTTTCATGAGGTCCCATTTATTGATTGTTGATCTCAGGTCCTGAGTTGTTGGTGTTCTATTCAGGAAGTTGTCACCTGTGCCAATGAGTTCGAGGGTTTTTCCCACTTGTTTTCCCCATTTACAGTGATAAAAAGTTTTCCTGGGTATAGTAGCCTGGGCTGGCACCCATGTTCTCTTAGGGCTTGTAGGAAGTCTGCCCAGGCCCTTCTGGCTTTTAAAGTTTCTGAGGAGAAGTCAGGTGTAATTCTGATGTGTCTGTCATTATGTGTTCCTTGACCTTTTTCTCTTACAGCTTTAATATTTTTTCTTTGTTCTGTACATTTGGAGTTTCAATTATTGTGTGGCAAAGGGAATTTATTTTGTGGTCTAATCTATTTGGTGTTCTGTATGCCTCTTAGAAATTTACCAGCATCTCTTTCTTTAGTTTTGGGAAATTTTCTTCCATGATTTTGTTGAAAATGTTTCCTGGACTTTGGAGTCTGGAGTCGTCTCTTTCATTTATGCCTATAATTCTTAGGTTCCATCTTTTCATTGATTTCCTGATTTCTTGGATGTTGTATGAGGAATTTTTTAGATTTTTCATTTTCTTTAGTTGTTGTACTGGTTTCTTCAGTTGAGTCTTCCATACCTGAGAATCTGTCTTCCATCTCTTATATCCTATTTCTGATACTCATTTTTGTAGTTCCTTTGTATTCTCTTTCCTTGGTTTTTCACCTCCAGGACTGTCTCGACTTATGTTTCCTTTATTGCTTCCATTTCCAATTTCAAGTCTTGAACTGTTTTATACATTTCTTCCTCCAATTTGGTTGTCTTTTGCTGCAAATCATTGATAGCCTTGTCTCTTTCCCACTCTTGTTTGACTGAGTTAGCTTGGAGGATCTACTGGAATTCTCCATTGCTTTCATTTGTAGAATTGTGATTTCTTTAAATTCTTTCATGGATTTATTTTCTTCTTTTAAGGTTTCTATCATTTTCATAAGTATAGATCTGTCATCATTTTCTTTTGTTTCAGTTGTTGTGGGATGGTCAGGGCTTGCTGTATTAGCATAGCTGAATTTTATTGGAGTCATATTTCCTTGATTTTGTCAGTTCTCTTATTTTTCTGGCCTTTAGCCATCTGGTTGTCCTTAGCTGTTTTTTTCTGGTGCCTTCTTTTTTTGGTGCCAAGAAAGGCACTTTGGTGTAGAGGTCATATAATCTTGGTGACCTGTAGCTCTCCACAGGCTGGATGAGGGCTGGTTCTCAGTGGGCCTCCCACATTTCACCCCTTCCTGTTCTATCCCAACTGAGTACTCAGATCAGGGGTTGGGTTTGGATGTGTTGTTCCTGACTGTAGGTTCCTGAGATCCACCTGGTCTTATTAGCGATTTTGTTGGAAGTAGGCAGGCCACAGACTGCATCCTAGACCTGCAGTTACCCTGAAGGTTAGACATCAGGACTGTGATCGTGAACCTCCCAAGCAGCTCTCAGGGGGCTCTCAGGTTCATTATACTCCTTCTAGTGAGAAACACTGTGCTCTGGTACAACCCATGTGACCCAGGCAGTGTGCAATGGTCCAGGGTTGTTTCACTACCCCATGGTCAGAGCTCTCTGTGTTGTAGCCTAGGTGTTCAGTTGAGGGACAAGGAAGGTGCCAGCAGGGAGTTCTGATGTGGAGTCCATACCCTGTCCACAGTGCTTGGATTCTGAGACGCTTAGCTGCCTTTTCCCAGCCAGAAACACTGTCCTCCAGTCCTACCTGCCTAAGCCAGTTGGGCTTCTGTCAGTTTCCCTGTAGTTATGGTATCAGGACTGTGGTCAGGACCATGGCTGTAGTCCTCCCAGGCTCCTCTCATGGAGATCCAAGTTTCAACCTGTGCCTCTCAGTCACAAGCTCGGTGGTCCAGTGTAGCTGTGGGGGAGAGAGAAAGAGAGACAGACAGACAGACAGACAGACAGACAGACAGACAGACAGACAGAGAAGCCTATGCCTTTCCTCTTCTGTAGCTCAGACCAAGCCCTTTGCCACTTTTTTCCTTTAGTTGGGACTGTAAGCTGAGAAGGTGATAAAAAAAACACCAGCCCTTTGTTTTGTAAATTACTGAAAACCCTTGGCCTTCTAGCCAGCAGGCCACCCACTGAGTGCTCAGCAGACTAAAGTACATTTTGACCAATTAATCTCAGAAGTTGAAGGTGGAGCTCCCAGATTTTTACCTGATCCATGTGTTATATGAAGATAGTAAGAAAGGGATGAGAACAGAGGGGCTCTCTCACACACACTCACACCAGAAAGAAGAAATGGACGAAGCTAGGATGCAATGACAATTTTAACATGGGGACTATTTTTTTTATACCCTGAGCAAGGGCTCTTTACATCAAAGAAAGAATTGCCTCATGGTTAAAAGGCATTTATCACAAGCACAGATAAAACCATTGCAATAGGAGGGCACTTAACAATTACACAGTTTCATACTCAATTAAATTTTGCTTTTCTATACACAAGTTAAGTTTAAGATGACAGTATATTATGTCAAACCTGACAAGATATAAGTAATTATAACAAAAAGTTTGTATATTTTCTCATTAAGATTTTTACTAAATTTAGGCATTTCTTGGTAGCCTCATTATATCCTAAGTTAATGGGAAGTTTAAAACCCTTAACTGGATTTATAGTTTGCAACTGGAGTCAGTCTTATCACCCCTAGTATGAAAGTAAATCTATCTCCTAATGGGATACACAATGTTTGGCATGAGTATTTTCTACAGCTATATGTTTTTTAATCAGGTATCTAACTTCTTTAACTTCTAAAATTGTTTGAACTAAATCAGGCAGTTTGTAAAACTGATATCAGGAATAATAGAATAGGACTCTCTGTGAAGTCTGGCCAAACAAGGACAATGGCACTTAGCAATGAGGGAATTTCCACTCCATGTCAGAAATAACAGATAAAAGGAAAGGGGGTTGTTAGCAAGAAGCAACTTTGGGATGGATCTTCAGCACGGACTTTGCAAAACACCAGGTAGCTTTTCAGGAAGCTTACATGTTTATTAAATCCCAATCTCGGAGAGCTTCTGACAGTACTTAAACACTGTATATTATGGGCCTGAGAATAGCAGCTGGACACAAGGGAAGGAGCCTCAAGAGCATTAGTTCCTGACAATCCCACATACCCACATACCGGCTCTTCCACTGCAGGGGGAAGTGCTCTGTCTCCTGGAGGGAAATAATCTGTCTCCTGTGTCTGGCATCTCTGTTCTTCCAGTGTCTTTATGTCTAGTTCAAGGTTTGTTATTGACCCTGTTCTTTGCTTGGTAAGCCCAGATAGGCTTGTGCCTCTCAAACTGTCATTCAGCAGGAGTATATCCCTGCCAAGGTCCAATCAGTCTTTCTGAGTGTGTCCAAGTTTATTGAAGCCAACTTACCCTTTTGGCAAGAAGTGGATTTTTACTGCACTTCTTTTAGTCAGGATTTTCTTTATGGCTAAGGAGGTTGAACACTGTTTTAAGTGTTTACTAGCAAGTTGTATATCTTCCTTTGAGGATGTCTCCTTAAGTTCCATGGATTAGTTTTTTTTTTTTATCTTGAAGTCTAGTTTTTTGAGTACTTTGTATATGCCAGATTATCATCCTTTCTCAGATAAACAGTTGGTAAAGATCCAATGCATCCCAAATAAAATACCACTACCTTCACCAACAGAAAAACAGAAAATAACTGAGAAAGAAAGTAGGGAAACAACACTCTTCACAATAGCACAAATGATATAAAATACCTGGGAGTAACTCTAACCAAGCATAAGAAAGACCTGTACAATAAGAACTTCAATTGAAGAAAGAAATTGAAGAGGACATCAGAAGATTAAAAGATCTCCCATGCTCATGGATAGGTAGGATCAACATAATAAAAATGGTCATCCTACCAAAAGCAATATTCAGATTCAATGCAATTCCCGTAAAAATACCAACCAATTCTTTACTGACCTTGAAAGAACAATTCTCAATTTCATATGGAAAAACAAAAACCCAGAATAGTTAAATCAATCCTGTATAATAAAAGAACATCTGGAGGTATCACCATCCCAGATTTCAAGCTATACTGCAGAGCAAAAGTAATAAAAACAGCATGGTACTGGCATAGAAACAGACTAGGTGCTCAATGGAATCATAACAAAGACCCAGAAATACACCCACACACATATGGTCACTTAATTTTTGACAAAGAGGCCAAAACTGTACAATGGAAAAAGGACAACATCTTCAACAAATGGTTTAACTGGATGTTGATATGTAAAAGAATGCAAATAGACCCATTACACTTTGCAGAAAACTTAACTCCAAGTGGATCAAAGACCTTAACATAAAACCAGACACACTAAATCTGATAGAAGGGAAAGTGGGGGAAAGCCTCGAACTCATTGAACAGGTGACAACTTCCTGAACAGAACACCAATAGCTCAGGCTCTAAGCTCAATAATCAATAAATGGAACCTTATGAAACTGAAAAGCTTCTGTAAGGGAAAGGATACTGTTATTTGAACAAAATGACAGACTACAGATTGGGAAAAGATCTTTCCCAACCCCACATCTAACAAAGGGCTAATATCCAAAATATATAAAGAATTCAGGACCAAGAAACCAAATAATCCAATCAAAAAATGGGGTACAGAGCTAAACCAAGAATTCACAAAAGATGAATCTCTAATGGCAGAGAGACACTTGAAGAAATGCTCAACATCCTTAATCATCAGGGAAATGCAATTCAAGACGACTCTGAGACTCTATCTCACCCTTGTCAGAATGGCTAAGATTAAAAACTCAGATGACAGCACAACCTGGCAAGGTTGTGGAGAAAGAGGAACACTCCTCAATTGTTGGTAAGAGTGCAAACTTGTACAACCACTATGGAAATCAGTATGACGATATCTTGGAAAACTTGGAATAGCTCTGCCTCAAGACCCAACCATACCATTCCTGGGCATATATCAAAAGATTCCTCACCAAACCACAAAGACATCTCCTCAACTATGTTCATAGCAGCTTAATTTGTAATAGCTAAAAACTGGAAACAAGCCTGATGTCCCTCAACTAAGGAATGGAGTAAAAAAAAAAAAATGGTGGTACATTTACACAATGGAATACTACTCAGTTATCAGAAACAAGGAAATCATTAAATTTGCAACAAAATGGATGGAACTAGAAAAGCTCATCCTGAGACTGACATGATCTGAGGGTAAATCAGGATGACTGGTTTATTGAAAAAAGGATACATCTTTTATACTTTATATTTGCAAAGTAGCTTGCTAATAGGCAAGGTTGAAAGCAGACTTAATGATTCCAAGAGATGAATGATCTTCTTATAGTTTGTTTTTAACTCATTTTATCGCTATTTTCCAACATTCAAAATGAAAGAGGTAATCACTTTATTACAATGGGTTTTTTTTTTTTTGAAACAATAAATTCAGCAAGCATCTAAGATCTTGTTGTTTTCTAAGTTTCAGCAACTCCACTAGGTGCTCCTATACATTTCCTTCTGCAAGCTCTCAGCCTTTGTGATCAGGTGCCAGACACTGAGTCCTGAGAAACAAACCCATGAAATCAGTTTTCATTCCTCAAGGGGCATGATTCAGTGTTTGTACCATGTAGCATAGTAAGTACTGTGCTCTTTCCTTATGTTTCCTGTGGTATCAGACTTATAATATGGGGCTGCTCTCCTCACGTGATCCCTAAAGGGAGGGCCCTGATATCATACTCTTTTTCCAATATGCCATACAATCTTATCCTTCAATGTATGCTCCAGTATATGGCAGAGGGGATCAAGCCAGTCTAACTTCTTAACTGAATCTGCTTCTCATGAGGCATACCAGATCTTGCCAATCAACCAGGAAGTCACATTCTCAGGAAATCAGTTATGAGCACTATTCTATACTTATTAACTAAACTCTTTCCCTCAATGCCAAGGCCTCAGACTCTGGATCTGGGCCCACTCTGTCTGTTTCTCTTAATTGTGCGCTTTTGTCCTTAGGACCAGGTATAAGTGCCTAAGAGTTCCTGGAACCATAAATCTTTCACTTCTCTATTCTTGGTCCAAACAAAAGGCCACAAGTGAGATTCTTGTGTAGGAGTAGGCAAAGTAATCATGCAATAAGGTTCATGGTGAAGATTTTTTTTTCCAAAGAATTATTTTGTTTAGAGAGTTTGCCATTGTATACATTCACATCCAATAACAAAGCTGATATAAAATTTCCCAAAGAGAAAAAGCATAAGGAAACTCCCATAACACATAATGAAAACCATCAAAGATGAATGTGAATGGATGCTGGCAAATTGTGTTCTGCAGTGTCAATATGCTGGAGGCTCGTCAAGCAGCAGTGGTCCCCATGCAGTCATGCCACATGATTAAATTGCATAGAAGAGAGCAAGCAAATATACGTCCAACAGGAAAAGCTACCTGATCTTTGTAAAAGATACCAAAATAAAAACTGAGTTAAAGCTAAGAAACCTGGATTTCAATGTGCAGAAACAGTGAGATCTTTAACTTTCACCTTGAACAAAATTAATTTCTTTTTTTTTTTTTACAAAATTAATTTCTAAATGGATCAAGGACTTCAGCATAATACCCAGTATCCTGAAATAGATCTATTTAAAGATAAATTCAACTCACAGGCACAAGTAAGAGCTTTTTATGTTTTTCTTCATTTTTGAGATTTTAATTTAAGTATAATATTTCTCCTTTCCTTTTCCTCCCTCTACACCTGCCCACATAACTTTCTCCTTCTTCCTTTCAAATTCATTATCTCTTTTCTCTTCATAATTGCATGCATATATGTGATGGGGTAGTGTTAAGCATTCTAAATGTTAATTGGTCCTTTTTGCTGTCTGTTACTTATATTGACTCTGATTGGTTCAATAAAATGCTGAGGCCTGAGATTGGGCAAAGACAGAGAAAGGTGGGACTTCCTGAGATTAGAACAGGAAGCCTGCGCTTTAGACAGATGATTAAGACATTCCAGCCAGGAGCAGGAAGAAGGAAGACATACACCATGGGTTAGAAAAAGGAACCTCATTCCACATGGCCAGAAACATCAGCATAGCGTGGAGAATGGCAGTGCAAGGGGATGTATGTATATATGGGGTCATGTTTGGGTAATAGAATTAAGAGCTAGCTTAGATGGGCTAGGATTGCACAATTCCGGCCAAGGCTTGTTAAGATGTATCAGGTCTCTGTGTGTTCATTTATAATGGCTGCTTAAAAATCAACAGCTGCCAAACCAATTAAATATAATATAAATACTAGTAAGTAATTTAATTAATTTTTTACATATATGTATTTTCATATACATATATATTCCTAAGTAAAACCTGTTGAGTCCAAGTAATGTTGCTTGTATGTATGTTTTCAAGGCTGACCACTTGGCACTGTACAACTAATGTTGCTCTTTCCTAGGAAAGACCACCTCTCCCACTCTGACCTTTACTTGATTGCCTATAGTTTTCTGTGAAGGTTTGAGGCCTTGTATGCTTTTCCCTATCCAGTTCAACATGTTGGTATGTGTCCTCCTTCTTCAGTTCACCTTTAAGAATTCTTGCTTGAGAGGTTTTACAATTATAGTTTCTGATATTAAGAGGCACAATCTCATAGCAAACTCTCTAATCCTCTGTTTCTTACAATCTTTCTTCCTTGTCTTCCATGATGTTCCCTGAGTCTTAGGTGTGGGAGGATTTTATAGATACATCCATTAGGACTGGACTCTAAAAGTCTGCATTTGACTGGTCGTGATATTCTGTAATGGTCTCTGACTTTTTAAGAATGAAGTTTCCTTGACATGGGGTGAAGACTACACTTCTGTGGGAAATAGGAACCAGTGTTTATAAACTGTAGTTAGGAATTATGCTTGATTAGTAGTAAATTAGTGGTTGTAGATTGTCCTCCAATAACCATGATCTCACTAGCATGGAGTATTTAGCTGGGTTTCCAGTACCAGAAATGGTATCCTTCCTGTTGAGTGGGTCTTAAGTCCAAGTAGAGAGCATTTGGTTACTGCCATGGTATGTGTGATACTACTATGTGATACTATTTGATACTATGTGTGATAATACCCTTGCAGTATTATGCCATGTTGGTCATTGGTGTGGTTCACAGGCATCATAGTTGAGTAGGACTGTTGGTTACTTCCCTCCTGTGCAATGTTCCATGGTACATCCCAGTACCATGAAAGCTTGTCCTGAGGAGGGACACTCAGGTGAATTATAGCTCAGAAGTCTATGAGCCCTTTTTCTGAAGTACATGGTATCTGTAGCAATAGGGACTTACCTTCCACATTTAGCTGATAACCAGGAGCAAGAGCAATAGACTGTACATTTGGGGAGTCTCTCAGATAGCTCTGTCCAACAACTCATATGTGTTTGTATGTGTGTGTGTGTGTGTGTGTGCATGTGTGTGTGAGAGAGATGGATAGATAGATAAAATAACATTCATAATATACATAATACTTATATATAATATACAATGCATATATAATAAGGTGCATTGTAGGGTTTTTTGGATAAATATTTGAAAGTATGATTCCTTATTGATTTTCAGACATCCATATAGTTATTTTACCCACTTTCCTCTTTTTCCTATATTTATATCCCTCTCCCTCCCTTAATTAGTCCACTCTTTTCCCATTTTCCCTATCAGATCACTTGTATCCTGCTATTAACATTTATCCTCCTCCCATCTTCTTTTGTATTTAACTTCCTCTCTATCCCTAATCCCTAAGGAGCACCCCATTTTCCCCATTTATCCTATAAGATCACTTGTATCCTGCTACTCCCCTTTAACCTCTTCCTGTGATCTTCTGTATTTATCTCCCTACTGCTCCTTAATGAACACTCTCCTGTTATCACTTCCCTAGTTGTAAATTGAATAAATAAATAAATAGATAAATGTTAATTTAAAAAGGAATAATGAGATAGAAAAATTGGGACTTTCATGAAGGGAGAAAGAAAATGGATGAAGCTAGGGTGCATTGACAAGTTTATTGTGATGATTACTCTTTTTATACTCTGAATGGGGGTTCTCTACTTCAAAGAAAGAATTATCTCATGGTTCAAAGCCATTTAGCACAAGGACAGATAAAACCCTCGCAATAGAAGGGTGATTAGCAATCACATATTTTAATACTAAGTTAAATATTTCTTTCTTACACACAAGGTAGGCTTAAAATGACAGTATATTATGCCAAAATTGACAAGGTATAAGGAATTACAATGAAGCAGCTTATATGTTTTGTAATTAAGATTTGTATTAAATTTTGTAGCCTCATGAGCTCCAGAGTTCATGGGAAATTTGGAGCTCTTAATGGTTTTTAAGGCTTACACCTGGGGTTGGTTTATCACCTCTGCCGTGAAAGCCTATCTGAGGCCATAAATCTATCTCCGTGAAAGCCTATCTGAGGCCATAAATCTATCGCAGGCCTGTCTCCTAATGAGATACACAATCCTTGGCAAGAGTATTTACTGTAGCTGTAAGTTTTCTGTCTGCTGTCTAACTTATTTAACTCCTAAAATTGTTTGGACTGAGCCAGGCAGTTTGTAAAATCCTTATCAGGAATAATAAAATCACTTTTATTATCTTTAAAATCTAGCCAAACAAGGAGAGTGGCACCTAGCAATGAAAGAATCTTTAGTCCATGTCAGTAATAACAGATAAAAAGAAATAGGATGTTAACATGAAGCAATTCTAGAGTACAACTTCAGTATAGACTTTCCAAAATGCTCAATAGCTTTTCAAGAAGCTTACATGTTCACTGAACTGCTTTTTTTCTGATAGTGCTCGAACACTGTGTGTAAAGGGCTTTGTCTGTGATATTCAAACAGAAAGAATAGCAGGTGGACACGCAGGAAGAAGCCTCAAGAACATTCAGCTCCTGACAAAATGCTGGTGTGAATGTTAGCAAAGGGGAACCCTTATTCACTGATGGTAAAAATATAGTGAGAACTAGTTCATTCATCCTGAAATCACTCTGGAAGTTTCTCAAAAAATAAAAATAGAAAAAAATAGAAATATATATGTCATGTGGTCCAGCTGTAAAACTCCTGCGTATTTTCACAAAGGTCTTCATATTTAACTACAGAGATACTTATACTTAAACATAAATGTTCACTGCCACTATATTCACAACAGAAATGGAAATAACCTAGATTACAACCAACTAATGAATGAATAATGAAAATAGGGTATATATAAACAAAAATATTATTGATCTGTAAAGAAAAATGAAGTCATGAAATTTGCAGGTAAAATGGGTGGAACTGGATGTGTGTGTGTGTGTGTGTGTGTGTGTGTGTGTGTGTGTGTGTG
>CAJQZJ010032362.1:7764829-7785235 GCA_907164525.1 Lophiomys imhausi | reverse complement strand
TGTGTTTTCTTTATTGTTTCTATTTCTATTTTCATGTCTTGTATGGTTTTGTTCGTTTTGTACATTTCCTTCTCCAGCTTGCTTGTTTTTGTATGAAAATCTTTCATGGCTTTTTCCTTTTCCTGTTCAAGCTCTGTCACCTTGGCTTGGAGCTCTTTAATGGTGTTGTTCCTTATTTTGATTTGTAGAATTGTGGCTTCTTTGAATTCCTTCGTAGATTTAAGTTCTTCTTGCAGGGACTCTATCACTTTCCATAATGCAGAATTGTCAATGTTTTCATGTGTTTCTGTTGGTGTGTGGTCATCCGAATTGGATGAGCTAGGATGGTTCTGCTTTGTTGGAGTCATAATTCCTTGATTTCTATTTTTTTTTTGACCTTTCGCCATTGGATGCATTTAACTGTCTGTTTTCTGTGCTTGGAACCACAGTGGATGATTTGGTGCAGGGGACGAGTTACTTGGCTATCTGTCTTTGCTTACAGGGGGAATTCAAGGTCACTGTGGTTTTAATCGCCAGAGGCACTGTGATCTGGTGCAGCCTATTCCCAGGTTGTGAGTAATGGACCAGGATTGTTTCACTGCTCCCAATTCAGACTTCTCTATGTTGCACTCTGAGTTATCAGCCTGTAATGGTTCTGATGATATGGACCTATTTGCCCAGGCACAGAATCTGTGGGCTTTGTTTGTAGTCCCGGATGCTGACAGGGTCTGGCTCCACACATGATATGTCTGGATTTTCCAGGATACAGCTATGGTCCCGATTTCTGGTTTCTCTCTAGTCTTCTCGCCACAGGGCTGGACTCTGTGCCTGATTCCCTTCCTGTCTGCGCCACCACGGGTCCCGTGGGTACCCCAAGCCCCGTATCCTCCGGCTGCCTGAGTGCACCTCTCGTCCCAGCAGCTCAGCCGTGGGTGCACGGCTCCCTGGCCCCGCCCACGCCTGTCTCTCTCCCCAGATGTCCTGCCGTGGACTCGCGGGGATTTGACCCTTCCAGCGTGCTCCTTCCCCAGCTGCGCTATTGTGAGTGTGCGGGTTTGGCCCCTCCCGCCTGCTTTTGTGTTCCCAGCTTCCCGCGCTCTCTCGGAACTTCCCGCCCTCCGCTTCACGAGCGGCTGCGGACCACCCGCTGAGCCCCCTGTTTGTTCCTTGCTAAGGCTTCCACTATCTCGCAACATTTTTTAAGTGGGTATAAGTTCAACCTGATGTGTGGGGAGCCCAATAGGACAGTGATCTATGGCCAAGTGGACCCTGATTCTGCCTGCTGTAAGTTGGGATCGATCTTACCAGGCGCCTCACCAAATGGGAGTTCCCGAATCCCGGGTTTAGTGGCCTCCGTGTCTGTGAGAGATGGGGAGAGCCTTGCCCTGGGACTTTTAACAGTCCCTTGGGAGCTGTGAGTGTTTTTGTACAGTGCCCAATAACTCTGTGTTTTTTATGGCTCTTTTTTCCCCCGCATTCAGAATGCGTCAGTGTAGGTCGCCGCCATCTTCGCTCCCCAGGAATCCATTTCTTGACCCTTACAAGTTTCATAAGATACTGTTTATTGATTGTTGGTCTTGAGCTTGAGCTATTGGTATTTTGTTCAGGAAGTTGTCACCTGTGCCAATGAGTTCGAGGATTTACCCCATTTTTCTTCTATGAGATTAAGTGTGTCCAGTTTTATGTGAAAGTCTTTGATCCACTTGGACTTAAGTTTTGTGCAAGGTGGTAAATAAGGGTCTATTTGCATTCTTCTACATGTTAACATCCAGTTAGACCAGCACTATTTGTTGAAGATGTTTTCCTTTTTCCATTGAGTAGTTTTGCCTTCTTTGTCAAAAATTAAGTGATCATAGGTGTGTGGGTTTATTTCTGGGTCTTTGATTCAATTCCATTGATCAATTGGTCTCTTTCTATATCAGTACCATGCTGTTTTTATTACTATTGCTCTGTAGTATAGCTTGAAATTAGGGATGGTGATACTTCCAGATGTTCTTTTATTGTACAGGATTGATGATTGATTTAGCTATTCTGTTTTTTTTTTTTTTTCATATGAAGTTGAGATTTCTCTTCAAGGTGTGTAAAGAATTGTGTTGGTATTTTGATAGGAATCACATTAAATCTGTATATGGATTTTGGTAGAATGGCCCTTTTTATTATGTTGATCCCACCTAACCATGAGCGTGGGAGATCTTTCCATCTTATGATATCTTCTTCAATTTTTTTCTTCAGGGACTTGAAGTTCCTGGCAAACAGGTCTTTCACTTGCTTGGTTAGCATTACTCCCAGGTATTTTATATTATTTGTGGCTATTGTGAAGGCTTTTGTTTCCCTTATTTCTTTCTCAGGCCATTTATCTTTTGTGTAAAGAAGGGGTACTGATTTTTTTGAATTAATTTTGTATCCAGTCACCTTGCTGAAGGAGTTTATCAGCTATAGGAGTTCTCTGGTGGAAATTTATGGGTCACTTGTGTGTACTATCATATCATCTGTGAATAGGGATACTTTGACTTCTTCCTTTTCAATTTTTATCCCCTTGATCTCCTTTAGTCATCTTATTGCTCTAGCAAAACTTCAAGTACTGTGTTGAAGATCTATGGAGAGAGAGAGAGAGAGAGAGAGAGAGAGAGAGAGAGAGAGAGAGGGCATCCTTGCCTTTTTCCTGATTTTGGTGGAAATCCTTTAAGTTTCTCTCTATTTAATTTGATGTTGGCTACGGGTTTGCTGTATATTGCCTTTATTATTTTTAGGTATGGTCTTTGTATGCCAGATTTCTCCAAGACTTTTAACATGAATGGGTGTTGGATTTTGTCAAATCCCTTTTCAGCATCCAATGAGATGATCATGTGGCTTTTATCTTTCAGCTTGTTTATGTGGTGGATTTTGTGGATGGATTTTCATGTTGAACCACCAGTGCATCCTTGGGATGAAGTCTATTTTATCATGGTGTATGATACTTTTGATATGTTCTTGGATTCAGTTAGTTATTGAGTATTTTTGCCTATATGTTAATGAGGGAAATTGGTCTGAAATTCTCTTTCCTTGTTGGGTCTTTGAGTGGTTTATGTATCAGGGTGACTGTGGCCTCATAGAATGAGTTTACCAGTGTTCCTTCTGTTTCTATTTTGTGGAAGCGTTTGAAGACTATTGGTATTAGCTCTTCTTTAAAGGTCTGGTAGAATTCTGTGCTGAAACCATCTGGCCCTGGGCTTATTTTGGTTGGAAGATGTTTAATGACTGCTTCCATTTTCTTAGGAGTTGTAAGACTTTTTAATATTTTTTTTTACCTGATCTTGATTCAGCCTTGGTATGTGGTATCTATCAAGAAAATTGTCCATTTGGCTTAGGTTTTCCAATTTTGAGGAATATAGGTCTTTGAAATAAGACCTAGTGATTCTTTGAATTTCCTCAGTGACTGTAGTTATTTCTTCTGATTTTGTTGATTTGGATATTTTCCTTCTGCCTTTTGGTTATTTTAGATAAGGGTTTGCCTATTTAGTTGATTTCCTCAAAGAACCAGCTCTTGTTTTCATTGATTCTTTTTATTGTTCTCTTTGTTTCTAATATGTTGACTTCAGCCTCGAGTTTGCTTATTTCCTGCTGTGTGCTTTCCTTTGGTGTGTGTGTGTGTGTGTGTGTGTTTTCTAATTTCTTTCAGGTGTGCTTTCACTAGTATGTGAACTCTCCAATTTCTTTTTGAAGACTCTTAGTGCTATGAACTTTCCTTTTAGCACTGCCTTCATTGTGTCCCATAAATTTTGGTATATTGTGCCTTCATTTTCATTGAATTCTAAGAAGACTTTAATTTCTGTTTTTATTTCTTCCTTGACCCACAGGTCATTGAGTAGAGAGTTGTTCAGTTTCTATGAGCTTGCAGACTTTCTGTTGTTTTTGTTATTGTTGAAGTCTAGCTTTATTCCTTGAATATCTGGTAAATTACATTGGATTGTTTCAATTTTCTTTTATCTTTTGAGGCTTGTTTTGTGACTGGCCATATGGCTGATTTTGGATAAAGTTCAATGAGATACTGAGAAGAAATTATATTCTTTTATGTTTGGGTGAAATGTTCTTTAGATATCAGTTAAGTCCATTTGATTCATGGCATCTGTTAGTTTCATTATTTATCTATTTGGTTTTTGCATCTTTGATATCTTTGAGTGGTGTGTTGAAGTCTCCCACTATTAATGTGTGGGGTTTGATGTGGGATTTGAGCTTTAGTAGTGTTTCTTTTACAAATGTAGGTTCCCTTGCATTTGGGGCATAGATGTTCAGTATTGAGATGTCATTTTGGTGGATTTTTCCTTTGAGGAGTATGAAGTGTCCTTCTGTATCTCTTTTGGTTAACATTGGTTGGAAGTCTATTTTATTTGATACTAGAATGGCTACTTCAGCTTTCTTCGTGGGTCCATTTTCTTGGCATATCTTTTTCTAGCCCTTTACTATTAGATGATGCCTATCTTTTTTTGCTGAGGTGTGTTTCTTATAAGCATCAGAATGATGGCTTCTGTTTTCACATCCATTCTGCTAGCCTGTGTCTTTTTATTGGGGAATTGATCCATTGATGTTGAGGGATATTGGTAACTAGTGATTGTTAATTCCTTCCATACTGATGTTGGTGGTAATAATATTTGAGTGAGCATCTCTTCTTTTGGTTTTGTTGCAGTGGGGTTATTGCTTCCTGTGTTTTCTTGGATGTAGTTAACCTCTTTGGGTTGGAATTTTCCTTATAATATCTTTGTAGGGCTGGATTTGTGAATAGATATTGTTTGAATTTAGTTTTGTCATGGGATATCTTGTTTTCTCCATCTATGTTGATTGACAATTTTGCAGGGTATAGTAGTCTGGGCTGGCATATGTGGTCTTTTAGTGTCTGTAAGACATCTCTACAGGTTCTTCCAAGGTCTCTGAGGGGAAGATGGGTGTGATTCTGTTAGGTTTGCCATTATATGTTTGCTAGACCCTTTTTCCTTGCAGCTTTTAATATTCTTTTTTTTGTTCTGTAATTAGTGTTTTGATTGTTATGTGAAGGGGGAATTTATTTTCTGTTCTAATCTATTTGGAATTCTGTAGGCTTCTTGTATGGTTATAGGAATCTCTTTCTTTAGGTTTGGGAAATTTTCTTCTATAATGTTGTTGAAGATGTTTTCTGGTTCTTGGAGCTGAGCGTCTTCTCTTTCTTCTAATCCCATTATTCTGAGGTTTCATCTTTTCATAGTGTTATTGATTTACTGAAGGTTTTGTGTCAGGAAATTTTTGGATTTTGAATTTTCTTTGATAGATGTATCTATTTCTTTAATTTTATCTTCTGTGCTTGAAATTCTTTTTTCCATCTCTTGTATTCTGTTGGTGATGTTTGTTTCTGTAGTTTCTTTTATTTTTCCAAGGTTTTCCAGTTCTATGGATGTCTCAGCTTGTGCTTTCTTAATTGCTTCAACTTCCCTTTTCAGGTCTTGAAACAATTTATTCCTTTCTCTCTCTTTTTTAACTCTATTTTGCATTTCTCTAAGGGCTTTATTCATTTTCACCAGCTGTTTTGTAATATTTTCTTATTTTTCTTTGAGGGATTTGTTTTCCTGCCTTAAGCCCTCTGTTATTTTCATAAGCATAGGATTTAGGTCATTTTCTTGTGTTTCATTTGTGTTAGGATTTCCAGGGCTTTCTGTAGCATTGTAGTCATAGTTAGGTTCTAGAGATGCCATATTACCTTGGATTTTAGTTTTTGATAGTGTTTTTATACTGTCATTAAGCCATCTTTTTGATCCTGGTGTTTTCTGGTTATTCCTTGTATCTACTGGCCCTGGTGTACTGGGAACACACCTGTTTCAATGGTTGGCTGGTTTTATGAACCTGACACCTAACTCTGGATGATGGGTAGGTCCGTGTGGTAGAGACTGTATGGCTGTGAGAACTGGCAGGTCTCCTCAGAAAGCCAGGTTCAGCTGTGGGCCAGGGCCTGGGTTCTGTCCTCATCGCACTGCTGTTTTAGTTTAGTAGCTCAGCTGCTGAATCATTTAGAAGTTACTGAGCTCCACTGGAACCATATTCTGGGACATGTTGCTATTCAGGCTTGGAGTTCCCCCAGGACAGAGGTCAGAGACAGAAGTCCAGTGGCTGGCTATTGCAGGAGCTAGGGTGCTCAGGTGGGTGAGCAGTCCCAACTTTCACCTAGGAAACCCTGACATGAGCTGCTTTTGCAGTCAGTTTGCCTCTTGATCACTCTGCCATGACAGGATTTGGCTCCAGTAACTCAGATAAAATACATGCTGATTGTTGCCATGTTGGGAAAGCCTGGTGTAAGAGATTCTCAGTAACCTGTGTTCTCCTGTGGTCTGATTGTTCCTCTGATATTCAGGTGAAGGCAGGCAGGCAGGCTTGCAGCATCGAGACGGAAACTCTGGATTCAGCCTTAGAATGAGTTTCACAATCAGTTGTGGGGCCTCAAATTCTCTCCATAGTGTCTAATCTCAGCCCCCTACCACTCAGATACTGTGCTCATAGGACAGTGCCATCTTGGAAACTTTTGATATTAATTAATTTAATACTTCTGTGAGTTCCTTGTTTTTAGTGGTTCCTATTCTTGGTAAGGCAAACTTCCTTGGTAAATTTTTCTGAAACCTGCCTTCCCATGCATTATATGGGCTTTCAATTTTATAGACACAGTGTTCTGAGTGCTCAGCAAAAATCACAGATTTTCAATTGTCTATCTTTTTGTTATTTATATTTTTAGTTAAGGACAGAATTAGTGACTTGTGACTTCAGTATGAAACAAAAACCCCAAGTTGCTCAAAGATTGATTTTTGAAGATTTTATTATAAAACATAATGTTTTATGGAAATGTTCACAACAAAGATGATTTATTATAAGAAAAACTCTACTCAGTTATTCCTTTCCAATAAAAATATAATTCTCTCTATCAGTATCCTGCCATAATAGATGGTAAGATGCATGATCTAAGCTAACTTATATATTTCACCATATATTTTCTAACAAGTCCAATAACAATATTTTAGTGAATAACATGTGCCTATATGATTGCCTGTTTCCTAGGACAGAAGGCAAACACAAACATCAGCAAAACATAACTAATAGATAATTTTTTGCTATGTCACCCTAAGTGACCAAGGAGTCAATATGGCTTGTTCTACTAAGCTTTGTCAATAGCATTGGAAAGGGGTACTTCTCACAGTCCTGCAACCAGCACAGCTTCACTTAACCTTATACCTGTGTGATAAGGAAATGCTGAAACATGAAAAAAGTCATTCCCATTGAATCTTTTAAATTAATTAATTACTTCACTTTACATCTCCATTCTAGTATCCTCTTTCCACCCTTCCCATTGAATCTTATTTTTGTAGAGAACGGATACCTATACAACATAATGCTGATATGAATAACTGGCATGAGACAACATGGCTAACACTAGGTCTTAGAGGTCTCTGAATCATCATAAATTGGCTGACATAATATGTCCAAGGAATCCCAAAATAAAAAAAATGATATACTGTGTCATATAACTACTCCTAGCAAAATGCAACTATTATGTGAACTTTGTATAAATACAGCCTTGAGGTCAAAGACCTTTGCCATTGCGTATTTACCAGCCTGCTTTAGTTATCTGTCAGCAGGCCTGGTGCATACTTCCATGTGGCCTTTATGCTGGTCTGTGTGTATCTATAAGTGCCTGTGTGTACCTGTGTGCAGCCTATATGAGCCAGCATGTGCCTGGGTGCCTGTCAGGGGCAGTATGTCTTATCTCTTTAAGCATTCTCATATTCTCTTAAGCTTTCTTGCCTCCTGTGACCCTTTTCCATTCCTGGTTTAGGAGTTTGTACTGTATATGAGCTACTGGTGTAGAAAAATTCTAAGCTCTTACTCTTACTAGGTCCACATCTGATGGAGTTCCCTGAATTCTTCATCATGCTTTGCATTTCTTTCTCCTTTCTAGACACTTGTTTGGAAAGTTTCCCCCCATTTTGTTTACTTTATGATGTATCATAAGTCTATGAAATTTGTGTTACATTCATACTTCTCTGATTATGAGGACAAATGTTCTCCAACAACCTTCTAAAGAAAGATCTTTGAACATCCATCTGGTGTTCCTACTTAGGATGCTTTAAAGCCCCCAGGATGAATGCCTGAATCTCTGCATTATGGACCACCAATCTTTCAAATTCATCAAATGAGTCCTGTAGGTGTGCATCTGGTTCTCCCATCTATCTGTCAGTCTTTCCTTCTGCATGAATCCCTGGTGGGAATACATGCCAAACTCCCTGTCTTTTCAGATACCAAACATTAATTCTCAAGACTTCCCCTTCCTTTGATGAAATAACTAATCAAGTATAGATCATAAAGTTGAACCTCAGGCAGCGTAAAAAGCTCAAGTTCCCCGTCGAGTTAGGGATAAAAGACAAAAGCCTTTTTAATTGGATGGGCTTATTTCCCTGCCTTTGGACTACTAAGCACCCTTCTTTTCAGGAATAAAATTGCTTTGAGCATACATATTTCTTTCCAAAATTACTAAAAACATTGTGTTAGTACATATAGTGTGCTATAAAATTGTCTTCTCTTGGAGGTAGGTTTTCAGGGTTTGAACATAAGCAAAATATAAAACAAATTATGTTATCATATGTGATCGATGAACAGAAATAAGAGTCAACATGGATTGTTGTTCTATGCATTTTCTCTGCAGAGGATTTTAAAAGGCTGCTGTCCCATAGTCTTGCAAACAGCACAGCTATTTTATAACTTCACTTAAATATACAATTATATGATAAAAAATAATGGTGAAATATAAAAATAAATGATTCCAGTTAAGCCTACACTGCCTCTAGTACAGTGAAATTCTGAGAATTTAATGACATGAGGCCTGTAATTGATGACAACTTCCCAGCTATTTTCTGTGATTTTGTTCTCCTTTCTATCCCTTGCTTGGAAAGATTTCTCTGTTTTATGATCTATCATGAATCTATGGTATTTTTGTTATCTTCATAGTTCTGCTTTTATGAGCACAGATATTTTCCAACCCCCTTTGAAGGAATGTCTTTGAAAATTATCTGATGCTTTTGCTTGGGTGATTTTAAGGCCTCCAGGCAGAACACCTGAATCTTTCTATCTTGAGGCACCAGTGTTATGCAAATCAACCCCCAGGTTAATAAAAAGAAACTTTTTTCCAGTTGAATCTCCATGACTGGGGAAAACAGGACAACATAGTTCTCCTCTACTACCTTCTCTGAGGTATGTGTTATAGAAATCTAGTTGGTTATTGATGGAATATGGTATTTATCCTAGAAATGACAATTGTCACTGTCCTGAAGAAGGTACTGAGATTCCAAAATAGGTAGAGTCCTTAGGGCTTATGGACAATATGGGAAAGGGCCTTCCCTATGTGTTCTACACCTCCTCTCACTTATCTGGGACAGCTCTGTTCTTGCGTTCTTTCTTTCTTTCTTTCTTTCTTTCTTTCTTTCTTTCTTTTTTTTTTTTTTTTGTAGAAATAGCCAACCATTTAAATTTATTTACTTTGGAAAGTATCTCAAAAATATTACCAGTTGCATTGCATCCTTGATATGTGTTGAAGAATATAGCTTGTCAAAGCTCAGGGTGGACAAGAATTGACACAAACAGAAATGTAATTTTAAGGAAAGAGAAAGTAACTATAGGTAAGTAAATACAAAACTAAGAGAACATTTGGAATTTGTTATTTCTTTATGTGCCTTCATTTTTTTCCTTTTTTTTCTTTATTTTTTATTTCTTCAAGTTACATCTCAATCGCAGTCCCCTCCATACTCCCCCCTCCAGTCCCACCCTCCCACCCCCAACCACCCATCCTCTTCCTTTTTTTTTAAGTTTAAAGTATATCTTATTTCCTCCAACAGCTCCCCTTTCAGTCCAACAAATGGCTCTTTCTCTTATAATAATAAATACAATACAATACAACAGAGATAATTAGGCCACAGTTATGAGGGTTCTATGGCTTAGCGTACATTCCCAGTGTCCAGTCCATATGTATTTGGTACCTGACTTTAACATTCTACTATCTAACCATCTCCATGAGTTTAAAGTTCTATATCTGACTCAACATTCATACTAACTTGCAACACAATTTTAAAAGTATCTTCTTAGATCTATAACACTCTCTTGACTCCTAAACAACTCAAAATTTAATTATGAGACTCTAGCTATCTTTCTTCAACCACCTCAGAGACCTGAGAGGGATAAATATATCTGATTTTATAGGAAGTACAGGTCCTGCAGCTTCCAAAACTAAGAAATGGCATACCAGTGGCTGCCTGGACAGTTCCCATTTTCTCTCCATACATTACAGCATCGATCTTCAGTCATTTGGCCCCATTTCTCTAACAGACATTGATTGTAGAGCAGGGGTTATGAAGGACTTACCTACCTTGTCTTGGCAGAGCTAGGCTGTCGACTTACCTGCTTCCAGGTTTTGTCCTTTTTGGAAAACATTCTGTCTACAGTTGGAGCAAGGGGCTTTTCCTACCAAGAGATAGGCTTGCGACTAATTCCATCATCTCCCACTGGAGATTCTTCGATGCTCATCTTCTACTTGGAGGAGAATAGGGGGTGCTGTCAGGAGTTGATATGTCTTGATATAAAAAAAATCTAAAGTTATGAAAACATCTTTGAATGCCATATTCTGCAGATCTCTAGAGGTTTTTGAAGAGGCCCTATCTATCTCTTATATTAGGGTAAGCAGATGTTGCTTGTCTCTTAGCAGGTTTATTTCTGATTAGCTTAGAAAGTAACTATAATAGGCTGTCATAGTACCTAACAGAATGACCGGCTTGCACAACCATTAGTTTGCATTTCTTAATTATCCTAAACAGTTTATGACAATTAGTAGTAAAAGGCCGAAACATCACATTTCATTTTTTTCTTTACCTCCTAACCCTTCCATCCCATTTCTCTGGGGTGGGGTGTCCTTATATAACAGTCCCTCATCTCAGTTGAGAGGTCGTATGAGGGCCAAGAGCCTCCTCATTCATTGGGGGTCTACGAAGCAGTACCATCAGTGAAAAGTGTCTCGTTGCCTGGGAGAGAGAACTACTAAACAAACAAACCAATAAGCAGACAATAGATAAAAAAGACTGAAAAATAGAAAAAAATATAACTAATACATTAAAAATAAATAAAAAATTAAAATTAAAAATAAGAAGTCTATGTCCAAGTTCCCTTTGGTGTGTTAGTTGTAGTATCGATACCTTCTACTATATAGCTAAAATCCTACTATAAGTGAATAGATGCCATATGCGATCTTCTGAGTCTGGCTTAGCTCACTCAGGATGAGCTTTTCTAGTTCCATCTATTTGGCTGCAAATTGCATAATTTCATTGTTCCTGATAGCTGAATAATATTCCATTGTGTAGATGTACCACAGTTTTTTAACCCATTCTTCGGTTGAGGAACATCTGGGTTGTTTCCAGTTTCTAGCTATTACAAATAAGGCTGCTATAAACATAGATGAGGAAACTTCCTTATGATTCAGTGAAGAGGCATTTGGGTGTATACCCAGAAGTGGTATGGCTGGGTCCTGAGGCAGAGCTATTCCAAGTTTTCTAAGATATTGTCAGACTGACCTCCGTAGTGGTTGCACAAGCCTGCATTCCCACCAGCAATGGAGTAGGGTACCCCTTTTTCCTCACCCTCGCCAGCATGTGCTGTCATTTGAGTTTTTGATCTTAGCCATTCTAACAGATGTGAGATGGAATCTCAGAGTCGTCTTGAATCTTGCATTCTTTCTTGTTACATAAGTGGATCATTATGGGAAAGAACAAATAGTTCATCTTTATAAGTATTCTAGATGATTGAAACAGTTCTTTTGCTAGCAATAAACTTTGGGAAAGCTAACACTTTGCTATCCATGGAAAAAGTGGCTTAAATCTATATAAATTTCTTTGCTCTGTCGTCCAAGGGACCCTGTAAATGATACCCAGCCACAAACACATGTCACAAGTGGATCTTGGTCTATAGTACTTTTTTCTCAATCAAAGGAAATAACACTCTTTTGTAAATTAGGTGTTTTAAGGCTTGAGTACGAAATAATGATAAAAAAAATTGGTGGGTATGGTTACAAAAGGAAGCACTCAAATACAATAGTTAAACCTTAGAGGGACAAAGATGGATCTCTGGCTGAAGCATACATGGAAGGAGGGCAATTCTCAGGAAATAATGTGAGTTCAACCTGAGTGCATGGACAGTGTTGGCTAATAGGATTTATGAAACCTCAGGTAAATGACTTTATTGAGTTTTCTGAGGATTTTTGACACTTTCTCACGTCACTTAAACACTTATCAAAATGTTCAATAATTAGTATCCACTCCCAGGTTTGTGCTTGTCTTAAAATTTGTTCCATTTTATAGATGACCTTACATTTATTACTCCATGTACTCTATGTACTGTGCTCAGTTGGGAAGACACCACATGAGAATGTGATTGTTTGAACCCAATGTGAACTCATCTGAAATTAATGAGTGCTTCCAGTATGGAGCAATATAGTTAGAGTCTCTATCGTCCTGAAAACAGTAAGAAACCTTGATTAGATTATCGACAGATGACCACAGTAGAGAGCCTGTGGTGTGCTGTATGCTCAGATGTCATAGAATCCATAGACTTTCAAATAAGTGTGGAAAGATTGTGTGCAAGCACCCAGGGGTATATCCACTTTTATGCACATAATGGTTTCAGTTTGAGCTAATAATTTCTCCATTTCCTCAACAAATATCTTTTTTCAATTTTAATGACCAAAGGTGATAAGGTAGTATACCAATGCATTTTACTATATGTTACAATGGACTGCTTTTGTTTCAATGTACTATGTTAATAAATTTGATTAGTCACTACAAAAATACCAACATAACCATATTTTCAGTTACAAAACAATATAATGTAAATGATTGGTATTGTATAGCTAGGTTAATTGGTTTAAATGATATTAAATTATAAGTTAAATTCCCTTCAGCTTAGAAATTGCATAAGACATTGATTAATAATTGATTAGTCAGAAAAGTACTTTAAAGTAAGCTATAGCTATTTTAAGTTGAATGAAAACTAGATAACATGGAAAAAAGTATTACATGACACTGATATGATATGGAAAGAAATATGAGTTCTTTAAGTTTTTAATTTAAGCTCTAGTAGAAAGTTTATCCAAAGTGAGCAGAATGTATTAAAGTACTGGAGTGTAAAGCAGATAAAAATCTATCAGAGATGAAATTAAAGAATTTGAGAACAAAGAAACAAAGCCCAGAAAAGTGTAGAAGTGATTAAAAGATGGTTCTTTGAAAAAAAAATGTATTTAGTAAAAGTATTAGGAAGATGATCAGTTAAAATAAGGCATGACAGTAATGAAGAGAATCAAAGCTTAGTAATTGTATCACTCCATAGCCAACTGATAGTATGACTGAAAAAGTGAGATTTTTCCTATTGGCAGATTTGATAACTTAAAAGAAATGTACAAATTCCTTGAACACCATGCAATATTAATTATTATTCTCAAGAGATAGACAATCATAGGCTTTCTATACATGTAAGAAATTGAATACCAAGTTAAAAACTTCCTGGGATCAGTATCAGTATCATCAGAAATTTTCATCAGAAAGTTTCTTCTAATACTTCATAAAGAAATAACAGGGATTCTATATAAAACTTCATAGGTATTGGAGTGAATGCTTTTCAAGATTCCAATATTAACCTGATATTGCTTAATATTGTAAGTACAGACAGCAAGCAGGACCAACTAATTAACATTTAGAATGCTTAACACTACCCCAACAATGTTCTTTTACATATTGTCTCAGTTACTGTTCTATCATTCTGAAGAGACACCATGACCAAGGCAACTCTTACAAAGAAAGCACTTACATGATACTTACTCACAGTTTTGAAGAATTAGGCCTTTGTCTTCATAGCAGGAAGCATGGTGGTAGGATTGCAGACATGGTGCTGAAAGCCTGTATTCTGATCCCTAGACAGGCACAGAAGTCATAGAGAGAAAGAAGAAAAGAGAAAAAACAAAAAGGGGAGGGATGGGCTTGGTTTAGGCTTTTGAAATCTCAAAGCTCATTCCCTCCAACAAGGTCATACCTCCTAATTCTTCCAGTTCCATACCTTAGTGACTAATCATTCTAATAGGGTCCATTCTCATTTAAACCATCACAGACACAGATGCAGAAACTAAAAACTAAGAAAAGAAAAAAAATCAGCTAAAATATATAATTCAAGTGAAATTTATTCCACATTTCAATGTGTATTTAATATTTGAATATCAAACCATGTAACTTACAGTAGTAAAATTCAAATGATAAGTGTAATCCTATCCATGTATTAAGAAAATACAAAGAACACTTGACTCATATAATCTAAAATATATGAACCAAGATATTTTAAAAACTACTTGACAAACCCCAAAATATATTCTTGTCTTGCGTTCGTTTACTGCTAGATATTGAACTCCCAGTGGCATAGAAACAAAATGTCCTCAGAAACTAACTCTAAGATTTGTCTGAATAATTGCTATCTGAAACCATTTCTTTTCTCATAGTCTCATTCCAAGTTGATAATCAGGCTAAATGGCTTCCTTCTCAGTGATGAAGTTTACCTTATTAATCATGTTGATGCTGCTCACTTTCTCAGGTAAGTATTCATCTCTTTGTCCTTGGAAAACCTTTGCTCGTTCAGTTACTGCAACAATTGGGCCATGTCAGAGGAGAGGACCCATCTGGGAATGATAGATGGGATCCTGAGGATATTTTTTCTTAATGCAAAACATTTCATGGAAAACAAACATGGATGCTTTTTAAAAAGTACTAACTTAGATTGGATGTAAGCGATTAACTTGAGCTCCTCTAATGCTGAAGACCTTGTTAATCACTTCTTTCTCTTGGCTTCAACATCCTCATCTGAAAAGTCAGGAAATGACCCTTTGAAGAAATTATCAGAGAAATATACAAATTACTATGTTAGAATTTATGGCATTAGTCAGATTGATAGCAGGGATACATAAATGTTGTATATTGAAATTTATCTCCCTCTTGTGTGTCTATGTATTCTAGGGTTATAGAGAGTCATGGTTGTAATTAAATACCACATTTTAATTTTAAAAGCCTTATATTCATTATTGTTGTTATTATTTTCCCTTCTGTTCTGAGAGCAGATGCAAGACATGAAGGTGAGTCTGAGGACAAATGTAAGGTGAGTTTGCATTTGGATGATTAATCCTTCACATTTCATAGTATATGAATAGTATAGGAATAACACAAGATATGTTGATTTAAACTAAACAAAACTAAACCCATTACTAGTTCTGTTTGTGATGAAATCTGAGTGCATTATTTTAAATGCTAACTTCTCTATCTATATAGTGTTAGGTATGAGGGAGTTTGAGCTAGCTCAGGGTGTTTGAAGAAATATGTGATATGCAATGAGGTGTTCAGAAAATAACTAGCAAATGAACTATATGTAATGTTGTAAGAGTGGCATGTATTGTGATGAAACAGAAATATCTTTGAACTGAAGCCCAAAGAGTTAAAGAGATTCTAGGTGAAGATGTGGGAAGACAGATGGAAACTAGTAACATTTAGTCTCCAAAACTGAAAAGATTATAATGTTATTCTTCAAGAAAAAGGCTAATGTTTTTTAATGGATTCGATAGAATTTTTGAGAACCATTGGAATCATCTAAAACCAGATACTTAAACAAGGAAATTGTGCAATCATCTTGTAAAAGATATTGACTGCTCAAAGGAAGATCAGAGAAATATAAGTGAAAACACTAGAACTGAACTTGTGGTATGGCTACTTCTATGAATTAATCAAAAAAGATTATTATAGAGTTTTTCCATGTTTCAAGAATTATGTAATATTCAAATTTGATGTACAAATAGGATATAAAGTTATCTAAATATAAAAGCAACATATACTCAGATAAATGTATACATCAGGATATTCATAGCATGTGGTAGATGAAATATGTTATGTCTGTCATAATTGTGTTTTACTTTTTAAAAAATATCTTTGATTTTTATAGGTGGACTGTTCTTATAAAAATATAAGAGAAGATTGTCCTAAGGATTATTTACCTATTTGTGGATCAGATGACAACACTTATGACAATTTTGTACATTTTTGCAATGAAGTAAGGTAAAAACAAACAAAAAACTTTTTACTTACTTTTCTTAAATATTGTTCCCTTACTCAATAATTTCAGGGGAAAATGTTGAAAATAACTTAAACAATACATTGGAATAATATGAGATTTGAATGTTATTTATATGTGAGAAAATCACCATTCAGAAGGGCTTCATGGTAGAATATCTTTAGAATTATTCTTGCTGCTCATCAAGCAATATTGAAATCAAATAAGCCCATAAAAACAATTAGTCTCTGATTAATTACTTAAGCTCAAGACAGTTTTGTTCTTCATTTTAATTTTAAAATGATAGTATCTTACTACACACACACACACACACACACACACACACATACATCTATCTATATCTCTCTATCTATATACATATGTATGTATGTATAGACATCTCCTGTCAGTAAAAATCTTATGGACCATAGAAAAAGGTAGAATAGAAGGCAGGACATCTGGTAGGTTGAGAGGATTCTAGGAGAGTGCCAGGCATGGAATATTGGTTAGGAACATGGAGGAGGACACATGCTTGGTACCTGAGTAGAGGTAACCAGCCACATGGCAGAAATTAGACTAGAGTTACTTAAGTTATGAGCTAGTCAGGAAATGAGTCTAGATGTATGGCCATGGTATTTGTAAATATATTTTGAGTCTCAGAATCTTAGTTATGGGAGCTTGAGCCTAGGAGGAAGAACACATGCAACAACAACAGTTTTTTTTTTTTTTTTTGAGACAGGGTTTCCCTGTGTAGCTCTGGATGTCCTGAAACTTATTCTGTAGACCATACTGGTCTTGAGCTCAAACATTCTCCCAGCCTCTGGCTCTTGGGTGCTGAAATTAAAGGCATGTGCTGCCAGCACCCAGCTTAGATTTTGTTATTTCTATCTGCATCAAACATTTAATTTTTCTTTTTGCATTTTTGCTATGTTATGTGTACAGATTATTCAGGAAAAATAAAATAAATAAAGAGAGAATGAATCAATATAAAGCAGGAATATATCTTCATTGTTTTACTTTTAACATAAGCTTAACATCCATGCATTTGTTTGATCACAAAATAAGCAAAGAACTGTGTCCTAATGAAGAAAATCTACCAACAATTTTAGTTCAAATTTAACAACAGAATAAAACAGTTTCCATTTTTGTGGAAATGATCAAAAATATAATTTAAAGGCAAATATGACAAAAGGAAGGAGAGGTGTATACAAGAGGAAGAAACTAAGGGAATTACATTCAGCAGAAGGTTCCCCATAGTTGAGAACTTATCAGTAGAGAAATCACAGGGTCAAGAAGCTATATCAGAAGATCAGTCTCTGGTTCCACAGGTGCAGTGTAAAAAGGGACACATTTCTAAGGAGCTAACTCTTGGAAAATATATAAAAATTAGCTAGGTGGTTAGTCAACCTCCAAAACATACCTCATGAAGACTTGACTGAACATACAGGTCTGAAATGAAAATTGGTACTGCTAGTGAGACATAGACGATAAAATCAGGATAAAGCCAGTAGAATGAGTCAAAGCTATTCTCTAGATTATGGGTAGGCAATGATATCAGTTCACTTTAAGATGGAGAAGGATGGTTCTGTTTTTCACAAACCATTAACAGGACATGGCTCTTTTTACAGAAGAACATTGAACAGGTGTGGTCATCAGTCTATGGAAGAGAAGGGCGAGCTAGAAATTATGGGACTTAGACAGGTACTGGCCCTTAGGAAATACATCCCACCATGCTTAGTCCATTATACAAAACTCTCACTTTGGGGAACCCTCATGAGTTTCTTATAGGATTTCTGATAGAATGATTAACTGTTTCCTTTTCTTTTCTTTCTTTCTCTTTTTTAGGCTTCAAAACGGCCGACTTAAATTCAAACATTACTTTCCATGTTGACTCTTTGAAATGGCTTTAAAAAAGCATAAATCCTTGTTCCCTCTATTTTGCGGAAGTCATCTGAGAAAATTCCATCTTTTTATTTCCCAGAGATTGTAGAAACTCTGTCTATCCAAGATCTAATTTGTTTCTAAATCCACAGAATAATTTTTTCTTTGCTGATTCATTTTTAATGAATTTCTTGTCTTAAAAATACACATAACTTCCTATGCCAACAATACTTTGATGAATAAAAAATTAAGGTGCAAAAATTCTGGTTCCGTGGATTCCTTCTCCCAGTTACTTTGAGATTCCTACGTTGTTGAAGGTACTTTGTAAATACTTAAATGATTAATTTACCATGAGGAGAGTCAGCCTTGTGCAAAGCTTTTGAAAGAAGACTGATGCTACCAAATCACTTACACTCTCAGGAACACTGTGTTTGATCAAGGTGTTATGTGAACAAGTGTGTAAGAACAGACTGTGGCTGCAGAATACTAAAGTTCCTCCTCAAGTTAGACCAGTTAAGGCAGTCAGTTAACCATATAATCTTGCCTCCTACTGTATTCTATTCTTGCTCATTTGAGAGATGCTACAAAGAGGAAGGGTTGTCATCTTAAAAGGCCTTTTTGCTAGTTTCTTTTCTTTTCATTTTTTAGGAAGAAATAGAAATTTTCATTTTGTAAATTCTTTCAAATGTAGAGACTTTATGTTTGTTGTTTTGCTTTTTAACAGAAGTGTGAGGTAAGCATAATCAAGAACATTTTAAATTAGAAACAGGGATTTAAGGAATAAGTAACTACAGTATGCTGACATTGTAAAAAGTATTAATCAGAAGACCTATTTTATGAGATCAAAGAACAGAGATGCTGACTAAATTCAGTTCAGAATTTTAACCCAAATGTATTTGCTTCAGTAGAAAAATGTGCAAGAGCATACATCAAACTTGCTTGTGTGACTGGATAGAACAATTAGAAACAAACTATATTAAGATTCAATCATGGGGGGGCCAAGATGGCGGCAAACTGCACGGACGCATTTTGAATGTGGGAGAGAGGAGCCATAGAAAACACAGAGTTGTGGGACACTGCAAAAACCGGAGGGTCTGGCTCCTCCAGGAACACGCACAGCTCCCAAGGGACTGTTAAAAGTCCCAGGGCAAGGCTCTCCCCCCATCTCTCGCAGACACAGAAGCCACTAAATCCAGGATTCGGGAACTCCCATTTGGAGAGGCGCCTGGTAAGGTCGATCCCAACACACAGCAGGCAGAATCAAAGGCCACATGGCGATCGCCCACTAGCCTACTAAGCTTCCCACATCTCAGGAAGACCTTATAACTACTTAGGAAATTATGCAGAATAGTTGAAGTCTTAACAAGGAAGAAAAAGGGCGCTCAGTAGGTGGCCGCAGCCGCTCGAGCCGGAGTGGGAGGTGGGCGGGCAGAGCACTTGGGGAGGGAAGCAGGCGCTGGTGGGTGGGGCAGTTGCCCGGAGCACCCACCGCAAAGGAGCTAGGGCAGGAGGCCGGCTCAGAAGGCGGGAGGGGACGAAGCTCCGCCCACCCACGGTGGAGCAGATAGGGAGGGAAGCAGCGGCCAGGCCAGTGGAGGAGAAGCCTAGTGGGTAACCAGAAGCCAGGGGACCATAGCTGTATTCGGGTAAACCCAGACACATTAGGTGTGGAGCCAGGCCCTGTCAGCCTCCATGATGACAAACAAAGCCCACAAAATCTGTGCCTGGGCAAACAGGTCCATACCATCAGAACCATTGAAGGCTGATCACTCAGTGTGCAAAATAGAGAAGTCTGAACTGGGAGCAGTGAAACAATCCCGGACCATTACTCACTACCTGGGAATAGGCTGCACCAGCTCACAATGATTCAGGCTATTAAAACCACAGTGACCCTGTGATCACCCAGTAAGCAAGGACAGATAGCCAAGCAATTCGACTCCTTCACCAAAGCATCCCCTGTGGATCCAAACACAGAAAATGACAAGAACAGACAGCTAAACACACACACATGGCCAAACGTCCAAGAAAAAATAGAAATCAAGGAAATATGACTCCAACAAAGCAGAATTATCCTAGCTCATCCAATTCAGATGACCTCACACCAACAGTAACACATGAAAATGATGACAATTCTGCATTATGGAAAGTGATAGAGTCCCTTCAAGAAGAACTTAAATCTATGAAGGTATTCAAAGAAGCCACAATATTACAAGCCAAAACAATGAACAATACCATTAAAGAACTCCAAGCCAAGGTGACAGAGCTTGAACAGGAAAAAGACAAAGCAATGAAAGATTTTCAGACAAAAACAAGTAAGCTGGAGAAGGAAATGTACAAAACGAACAATACCATACAAGACATGAAAATAGAAATAGAAACAATAAAGAAAACACA
>CAJQZJ010032362.1:7746498-7764429 GCA_907164525.1 Lophiomys imhausi | reverse complement strand
AGGCTAAAAAATCTCTCACCCACAACATCCAAGAAATCAAGGACTCAATGAAAAGATGAAACCTAAGAATCATAGGCATAGAGGAAAGAGAAGACTCCCGACTCCAAGGTCCAGGAAATATCTTCAGCAAAGTCATAGAAGAAAACTTCCCAAACCTGAAAAAAGAGATGCCAATAAAAATCCTAGAGGCTTACAGAACACCGAACAGATTAGATCAGAAAAGAAACTCCTCTCGCCACATAATAATTGAAACACCAAATGTACAGAACAAAGAAAGGATACTAAAAGCTGTAAGAGAAAAAGGCCAAGTCACATACAATGGCAGACCCATCAGAATTACACCTGACTTCTCCTCAGAAACTTTAAAAGCTAGAAGGGCCTGGACAGATATCCTACAAGTCCTGAGAGATCATAGGTGCCCAGCAAGACTACTATACCCAGCAAAACTCTCTATCAACATAGATGGAGAAAACAAGATATTCCATGACAAAATCAAATTTAAACAATATCTCCCCACAAACCCAGCCCTACAGAAAATCCTAGAAGGAAAATTCCATCCCAGAGAAGAAAACTTCACCCAAGAAAACAAAGGGAATAGAAAACCCCTCAGCAACTAAACCAAATGAGGCACAGGACCATCACCTATACCAAACTAATGGGAAACAACAACCCCAGGTCACTAATATCCATCAACATCAATGGTCTCAACTCCCCAATAAAAAAACACAGATTTACAGAGTGGATCCGCAGGCAAGACCCGTCCCTTTGCTGCATACAAGAAACACATCTCACAACCAGAGATAGTCACTACCTCAGAGTAAAGGGCTGGGAAAAGGTTTTCCAAGCAAATGGACCCAGGAAGCATGCTGGAGTAGCCATCCTAATATCAAACAAAACAGACTTCCAACTGAAGTTAATGAAAAAAGACAAAGAAGGGCATTATATACTCATTAAAGGGAATATTCATCAAGAGGAAATCTCAATACTGAACATCTATGCCCCAAATACAAAGGCACCTACTTTTGTAAAAGAAACACTTCTAAAACTTAAAGCGCACGTCGATCACAACACATTAGTAGTGGGAGACTTCAACACCCCACTCACAACAATGGACAGATCATCAAGACTGAGGCCAAACAGAGAAATATTGAGTCTAACAGAGATCATGAAACAAATGGACCTAACAGACAGCTACAGAACGTTTCACCCAAACACAAAGGAATACACCTTTTTCTCAGCACCCCATGGAACCTTCTCCAAAATCGACCACATAGTTGGACACAAGATAGTCTCAATAGACACAAGAAAATTGAAATAACACCTTGTATCTTATCAGACCACCACGGAATAAAGCTGGTCTTCAACAGCAAAAGAATCAACAGAAAGCCTACACACACATGGAAATTGAACAGCTCCTTACTGGATGACCACTGGGTCAGGGAAGAAATAAAGAAGGAAATCAAAGACTTCTTGAAATCCAACGACAATGAAGACACAACATACCCAAACCTATGGGATACAATAAAAGCTGTGCTACGAGGAAAGTTTATAGCACTAAGTGCATTCAAAAAGAAAATTGTGACAGCTCATATTAGTGAATTAACAGCTAAGCTGGGTGAATTGGAAAAAAAAGAAGCAAACCTGCCCAAGAGGAGCAGAAGGCAGGAAATCATCAAACTTAGGGCTGAAATCAACAACTTAGAATCAAAAGAACTATACAAAGAATCAATGAAACCAAGAGTTAGTTCTTCGAGAAAATCAACAAAATAGACAGACCCCTAGCCAAATTAACTAAAAGGCAAAGAGAAAGAACCCAAATCAACAAAATCAGAAAAGAAAAGGGAGAAATAACAACAGACATCGAGGAGATCCAGAAAATAATCAGGTCCTACTTTAAAAATCTATACTCCACCAAATTTTAAAACCTAAGTGAAATGGACAATTTCCTCGATAAATTCCACCTACCAAAACTAAATCAAAATCAGATTAACAGCTTAAACAGCCCAATAACCCCTAAGGAAATAGAAACAGTCATTAATAATCTCCCAACCAAAAAAGCCCAGGGCCAGATGGCTTTAGCACGGAACTCTACAGGACTTTCAAAGAGGAGCTAACACCATTACTCTTCAAACTCTTCCACCACATAGAAACAGAAAGAACACTGCCAAACTCATTCTATGAGGCCACTGTCATTCTGATTCATAAACCACACAAAGACCCAACAAAGAGAACTTCAGACCAATCTCCCTCATGAACATAGATGCAAAGATACTTAATAAAATACTAACACACTGAATTCAAGAACACATATAAAATATCATACATCATGATCAAGTAGGCTTCATCCCAGGAACTCAGGGATGGTTCAATATATGAAAGTCTATCAATGTAATTCGCCATATAAACAAGATGAAAGAAGCCGGGAGGTGGTGGCGCAAGCCTTTAATCCCAGCACTTGGGAGGCAGAGGCAGGCGGATCACTGTGAGTTCGAGGCCAGCCTGGTCTACAAAGTGAGTCCAGGACAGCCAAGGATACACAGAGAAACCCTGTCTCAAAAAACCAAAAAAAAAAAAAAAAAACCAAAAAAAAAACAAGATGAAAGAAAAAACCACATGATAATCTCGCTAGATGCAGAAAAAGCATTTGACAAAATCCAACACCCCTTCATGCTAAAAGTCCTGGAGAGAATGGGCATAAAAAGACCATACCTAGAAATAATAAAGGCAATATACAGCAAGCCAGTGGCCAACATCAAATTAAATGGAGAGAAGCTTGAAGCATTTCCTCAAAACTCAGGAACAAGACAAGGATGTCCACTTTCACCATATCTCTTCAATATAGTATTTGAAGTTCTTGCTAGAGCAGTAAGACAACTAAAGGAAATCAAAGGGATAAACATTGGAAATGAAGAAGTCAAATTATCCCTATTCGCAGATGATATGTTAGTATACATAAGCAACCCCAAAAACTCCACCAAAGAACTTTACAGCTGATAAATAACTTCAGCAAGGTGACTGGATGCAAAATTAACTCAAAAAAATCAGAAGCCCTTCATTATACAACAAACAAACATACCGAAAAAGAAATAAGGGAAACAACCCCCTTCACAATAGCCACAAACAATATAAAATACCTGGGGATAACTCTAACCAAGCAGGTAAAGGACCTATACAACAAGAACTTCAAGCCCCTGAAGAAAGAAATGGAAGAGGCATTTAGAAGATGGAAAGATCTCCCATGCTCATGGATAGGTGGGATCAACATAATAAAAATGGCTATTCTACCAAAAGCAATATATAGATTCAATGCAATTCCTATCAAAATACCAACACAATTCTTTATAGACTTGGAAAAAGCTATACTCAACTTCATATGGAACAACAAAAGGCCAGAATTGCTAAATCAATCCTGTACAATAAAAAAGCATCTGGAGGTATCACCATCCCAGATTTCAAGCTGTACTACAGAGCAATAATAATAAAAACAGCATGGTACTGGTATAGAAACAGACCAGTGGATCAATGGAATCGAATTGAAGACCCAAACATGGACCCACACACCTATGGCCAACTAATCTTTGACAAAGAAGCCCAAACCGCACAATGGAAGAAGGACAGCATCTTCAACAAATGGTGCTGGTCCAACTGGATGTCCACTTGCAAAAGAATGAAATTAGACCCATACCTATCACCTTGTACAAAACTTAATTCCAAGTGGATCAAAAACCTTAACATAAGGCCGGTCACACTAAAGATACTAGAAGAAAAAATAGGAGAAACCCTCGAACTCATTGGCACAGGTGACAACTTCCTGAACAGAACACCAACAGCTCAAGACTTGAGATCAACAATCAATAAATGGGACCTCATGAAACTGAAAAGCTTCTGTAAGGCAAAAGACACAGTCATTAGAACAAAACGGCAACCCACAGACTGGGAGAAAATCTTCACCAACCCCACATCTGATAGAGGGTTATTATCTAAAATCTACAAAGAACTCAAGAAACTAAATGCCAAGAAACCAAATAATCCAATCAAAAAATGGGAGACGGAGCTAAATAGAGAATTCACAAAGGAGGAATCCCTAATGGCCGAGAGTCACCTGAAGAAATGCTCAACATCCTTAATCATCAGAGAAATGCAACTCAAGACGACCCTGAGATTCCATCTCACACCTGTCAGAATGGCTAAGATAAAGAACTCAAATGACAGCACATGCTGGCGAGGGTGTGGAGAAAGGGAACCCTCCTCCATTGCTGGTGGGAGTTCAGACTTGTGCAACCACTATGGAGGTCTCTCTGGAGATATCTTAGAAACCTTGGAATAACTTTGCCTCAGGACCCAGCCATACCACTTCTGGGTATACACGCAAAGGACACCTCACGGAGACATAGGGAAGTCTCCTCATCTATGTTCATAGCAGCCTTATTTGTAATAGCTAGAAACTGGAAACAACCCAGATGTCCCTCAACTGAAGAATGGTAAAAAAATTGTGGTACATCTATGCAATGGAATATTACTCAGCTATAAGAAACAATGAAATCATGCAACTTGCAACCAAATGGATGGATCTAGAGAAGCTCATCCTGAGTGAGCTAACCCATACTCAGAAGGATGCACATGGCATCTATTCACTTATAGTAGGATTTTAGCTAAATCGTACAGGATATCTGTTCTACAACCAACACACCAAAAGGAACATGGACATAAATTTTTTTTCTTTTTTTCATTTCTTTTTCTTTTTCCTTTCCCTCTTTTTTTCTCTTTCTTTTTCCTCTCTTTTTTTGTTGTTGTTCTTTGTTTTTGTGGGTTTGTGTGTCTGTTGGTTTTTTTTTTTTTTAGTTTTCCCCCCGTAGCAAGGAGACACCTTTCACTGGCAGTACTGCCTCATAGGCCCCCGGTGTATCAAAAGGCTCTCGGCCCTCATATGACTCCTGATATGTGGTGAGAGACTGGTATGCAGGGACACTCCACCCCAGAGGATCAAGATGGAAGGGTCAGGGAGTAGAGCATGGGAGGGTGGGGCTGGGAAGTGGGAATAGAGGACAATATGTCAAGGATGTAACCTGTAGCAACAAACAAATAAATTTACTAATTAAAAAAAAAGCAGGTAACAACGTTAAAACACTGTAAATAAAATAAACGACACAGCCGTTCAACCTGGTTTTATGAACCTCCAAGTGTCAAAAAAACGTAGAGCTAAGGTAAAATACAGGAGAAATGTGGTGTTAACCCACGCCTTTAACTTCAGCAGAGACAGGAGGAGCACCATAGAGTTAGTGGACTTATAAATTCTAGAGTTACACAGAAAAGGGTGGTGAGGGTACACACCCTTAATCCCATCATTCAAGAAGAGTACACCCTTAACCCCAACACACTAGAGACAGAAACAGGCAGATCTCAGAGCTCAAGGTCAGCCTGATACAAAACAAACTCTAAATAAAGAAAAACTTCGATCCAGGAGTGGTGGAACACATCTTTAATCCCCTCAGATGGGAACCACAGGTCTCGGATCCCAATAATTAGAATGCGGAGACACACACATAGGATTTGGAAGGACCTAAGTTTAAAAGCTACTTACAAAAGGCCCACACAACACAAACAATTTGTCCTTCGAGACCTCAAAATAAATACACTAAAGCTGCTTTAGCTCCAAAATAACAAAATAATTTCTTCTTTAAACCAGATTGAAATATAACACTTTATATATGGTCAAAAACCAAATTTGCTTCAGGAGAAATATTATCTACCCCCCCCCAAAAAAAAGAGGGCGATTGTCCCTGAGTGAGGATTAGGGCAGGGCTCTGTTCTTATCTTTCCAGGAGAATCAAAGCATTGATTCAAGGAACCCAGAGACAACTGGACAACGGAAACCTCAGCAGAAATCAGAATCAGACACCAAAAGAAGACTAGTGACCCAGATGATTCAGCCTGACAGACTCCCTCAATAGCTGTCTCCATCAAAAGCCTACAAACACAACAACTCAATATCGCTAAGACCATTCAGCTCTACACAATGCCCCAGCCAGAACCTCAGTAAAGCCTGGAAGTTCAGCTTCTGCCTACAAACTCCTTAGGACATCTAAACAGCTGAGAACAGAACGACTGAACATAAAAGGATTGTATTAACATTTTTAAACATTTTTCCATTTTGGTTTGGGCCCCAAACAGGTTTACTACGACCCAAATCAGCAGGAAGTCATTTTAAGAGAGCGACGTCCCATACCCAGAGGGTGGGGAGGGTGTTTCTCCGCCCCCCCCCTTTTTTGGTTATTTGAAGGACAACTGAAAACTCTGTTATTTAGGGGAAGAGATTACAAGTGGTTAATTGGTCCTGTTTAATGGGTTTTGGAGGTTAGACCCAGGGTATCCCTACTTTCCCTTTTCTGTATCCTTCTTTATCTCCTATGTAGGAATGCACGGACTTGAGAAAAATTGAGACATAGACAGCACAGGAAGGATCAAGAAGAAGGGTCACATTATTGAATATGCCCTTTTACTTTTGTATATTGATACAAAATTAGTAGTATATTTGGCTAAAGTGGTATTGACCATTGTTTATTGTGCAAAAACAAAAATAAGATTGTATTGGTCTACGTCAGTATTGATATTTGTATATTGATACAAAATTAAGATTATAGTTGGCCACAATGGTATTGACCCTTGTATATGAATGCAATATTAAGATTGTATTGGGCCGCATAGGCATTGATCTTTGCATATTGATACAAAATTAAGAGTATATTTAGCCACATTTGAATAGATCTTTGTATATTGATACAAAATTAAAGGTAACGCTTCCTAATGGTATCGTACCTAGAGATACTTAAAAATGAAATGAGAAGCTCTGGCTTCTTGATACCAACCGTCTTAAACTGTTTAGGATAGTTAAGAAAAACAAACTCCTAGTCATGCATGCATGTCACCTTGTTAGCTACTATGACAGTCTATCACAGATATTCTCTAAGCTACTCAGTAATCAAGTTGTTAAGAGACAAGCAACATTTGCTTATCTAAATACAAGAGATAGATAGGGCATCTTCAAACACCCCAAGAGATCTGCAGAATATGGCATTCAAAGATGTGGTCTTAAATTAAGATTTTTTTTGATATCGTGACATATCAGCTCCTGACAGCACCCCCTATTCTACTCCAAGTAGAAGAAAAGCATCGAAGAATCTCCAGTGTGAGATGGTTGAATTAGTGGCAAGCCTATCTCTTGGCATGTAAAAACTCCTTGCTTCAACTGCAGAAAGACTGCTGTCCAAAAAGGACAAACTTGTTAGCAGGGAAGTCAACAGCCTAGCTCTGCCAAGACAGGGTAGGTTAGTCCTTCATAATCCCTGCTCTACAATAAATGTCTGTCAGAGAAACAGGACCAAAAGGCTGAAGACTGATGCTGGAATGTATGGAGAGAAAATGGGAACTGTCCAGGTAGTCACTGGTTTGTCATTTCTTAGTATTGGAAGCTGTAAGCCCTGCACTTCCTATATAATCAGATATATTTATCCTTCTCAGCTCTCTGAGGTGGTTGAAGAATAGACAGCTTGAGTCTCATAGCTAAATTTTGAGTTGTTTAGGAATCAAGAGGGTGTTCTAGATCTAAGAAGATGGTTATAATAGTGATGCAAGTTAGTATGAAAACTAAGTCAGTTATAGAACTTTAAACTCATGGAGATGGTTAGAAGGTAGAAGGTTAAAGTCAGGGGCCAAATGTGTATGAACTGGACATTGGGAAGGTATACTGGGCCATTTAACTCTCATAAATGTGGCATATTTAATTCTGCTGTTTTGTATAGAATTTACTGTTATAAGAGAAAGAACCATTTGTTGGAATGAAAAGAGAAGCTGTTGGGGGGAAAGAGGGTGGAAGGGTGGGACAGGAAGGGGGAATAGGGAAGGGTTTGTGACTAAGAAGTAACTTGAAGAAAAAAAAAGTACTTATAAAAAAAAGATTCAATCATAGATACTTTAATGGGTGGCATTTTTCAATTTTACTCATTTATATTAACCTTTTAGTGAACTCTTCTGCTTTATGCACTTTATCCACATAGATGTTGCATGGCATAGGGTTATTCTATATCATAATGAACACATGACTTCACTCTAAACTTGTAATATAGTCTATACAGACCTAGAAGGCATGATAACTAAATATCCACAAGGATTACATATATAGACTTTTATTGTCTATGAATTGGATTACACTTAGGTAGATCTAGAGTAGGTTTTTTTTTAAATGCCTTTAATGGGCATCTCAAATTTAACCTTCAATCTGCCTTCTTTGTCTATCAGGAATCCTAGGCAAGAAGATAGCAGGAGTTTCATGATGCTAAAGAGTTTGACAAAAAAGAATGTTTAGATGCATTTACCTTATGGATTTCCCAAACTTACATGGTCAAATATTACAGAGAAACATGAATTGTGTGTGGGAAGACAATGACATACTAAAGTCTCCATAGTTCAAATTTAGGTACAAAAGAAAATTTTTTTTCAAATTTATTTTAAGCATTTATCTTGTGTGGTTGCTAAGATTGAATATATTTAGATATTAATTTGTAAATCTTTTAGTTTCCACTTTGGTTCATTATTGTTCGAAAATAATACTGAAATAGCTGTGTACAAATAAAATCAATATTGATATATTTAGAAAATTATCACAAAGTATTTACATTTTGCATTATGATATCAACTATGCTTGTACAGAATTGAACTCTAGTCTATTCTAATATCTCCTTGTGTAGTAGATGAAACTCACAGAGGAGAACTCACATGAGTGACAGGTATGACACACTAAAATATGGAGAAACAACATATTGATTGTCGGGATCGTCACTTTTCCATGTGACCCTAATGTCACAAGTTGTGTTGTGTACACATCTCTGTTGCAAGGCCTGAGATGATGATGCAATAATGCATTTTTACTGATATCTCTACAACTTATAGAACGTCGAATCCTGCTTAGTTCCCATGCCCTTGACAACTATGCTCTACTCAGTGGAAATGCCTCCCTGACAGAATACGTTATCAGTCAGGAACACTATTTGTCCTTTTCTAGTCCTCAAACAGGGTTCTATTCTCTGTTTTATGAAATTACTAAAAGTTATGAAACTACTAAAACAAACTCTTCATGGAATATGGGACAATTTCTCCTCTTGTTGCCACATAGTCTGCATCTGACTGATAGTTCTTGTGTAGTCTTTTGCTGGGTTGTAAATTCATTTGGCCCTGCATGAGATAGTGTATCTATTTATGGAATTATCTGTGTTTTGACAATGTACTGTTATCAGTCTCATCTTTATGGTAATGTTTGCCACGGTTTTCTTTCTCCCAAGAATCCTTTCTTTAAGACATAGGACAAAGAGGAGATGACCATAACACAAATCCATGACAGGGAATTATATTGTGAATATTCAGATCTATTTAGAAAAATAAATATGTAAAAATTAAACGCATATTTAAAAGTTATTTTTTAGATTAATTTACTTAATTTTATACTTACGCATGTTTGACTTGCATGTATGTCTTGCTACCATATAGGTACCTGGTGCCAGTGCAGGTCAGAAGAATGTGTTTTGACCCCCTGGAACTGGAGTTACACAAGGTTGTGAGCTGTCATGTAGGTGCTGGGAATCAAACCAAGGTCCTCTGCATGAGTAGTCAGTGCTCTTTACAGCTGAGGCTTCTCTCTACCCCTTCATTCACTTAAAAAGAAGTGCCTGGAACTCTTTTTTGAGCTAGGATTGACCTAATGGCCACTAATGAGTTCTAGATTTCATGCTACCAGAAGGCATGCAAACTTTCCACAGGGGAAGCAACCAAAAGTTGTATCCAACTATGTTACCTAGGAACCATATCAACAACTAGCATGGCATGATAATCCAATGGATTTTATAGTGACATGTAAACCATGGTGGTAGCCAATAGTTCTCTAATTGCATTTAAGACTCACTCAACAAGAAGGATATCATGCTCGGTACTTGAAATTGTTTTAATTACCCACTGCTTGTGAAACCTTAGTTATTGGAAGAGAATCTACAACCATTTATTTACTAAACCAGCATAATCTTCAACAGTTATCTGCAAATATTTGTCCTTGTACCCACAGGTAAGAGAGCCAGAGGATCAGGAAGCTTGCTGAGAGATTGTGTCTGCTAGTAACATGGAAGCTAAGCACATGACCACTCAGATATGAGCTGAACAACGAAGACGCCAACAAACATGCTAAACTAGATGGGGATAATCTTGTGAAGCCTCAACTGTACACAAAGAACTATAGGCAACTAGGTAAGGCTGGGAGCAAGAGAGGTGGTCCTTTCCAGAGAAGAGTACATCAAGTGGTTGTCCAGTGCCAACAAGTCATTCCTGAAATAATACATACAATTAACAGCATATTAACTGAACAGGTTCTATGTAGGGATACATACATATGTACATACATACATAAATACATATATATATATATATTCTTCTTATATATATTATATATATATTCATATTTAGTCCTCAAGAATAGGACTAAATCTGAAAAATGCTCTCTTAGGCAGTTATTTTCAAGAAGGAATCTCTTCAGCAGCAATCACAGGACTTACTTGTTTTAAATAAATTTAACATTTCAAGCATTGGCAACTTCAATGGGTGAGTCTTCTTCTTAAGGTATCCTTCCTGAACCTTCACCTTCAGGACCAACAGGATTGGATTTCTCCCTTTTCCTACCCCCACCTCCCCTGTGTCTTCTGGGACAGAGCCAGATCACCTGAGCTGAGAGCTGTGCCTCTAGTTCCATTGTACCTTCCCTGCCCTGCCGGAAGTGACAAGGCCTCACTCCCCAGGAGCATACAACTCCATCTTCCTTGAACCCCAACACCTAGGTTAGATCTCCCTTCCCCTCCTCCCCACCAACCCTGCACTGCCCAATGCCCTGGGGCCTTTCTAGATGATCTGAACTGGGGCAGTCCATCCAAATGTCATCTTCCAGACCTGAACTTTCACCGATATACCTACTTTCTTCCTCAGGACAACCCAGGTTGGATTTCTCCCCTTTCCCTGCCCCCACCTCCCTTGTGCTGACCAGCCCTTTGGGACAGAGATCGCTCACTTGAGCTGAAAGCTATGCCCCGAGCTCCACTGTACCTTCCCTGCCCCACCAGAGGTGACAAGGCCTCACTCCTGACCCAGTACCACCTCGGGCCACCTTGAACCCCAACATCTACATTAAGTCTCCCCTCCTCCCTGCCAACCCTCTGCCCTGCTCAATGCCCTGGGGCTCTCCAAGTTGCACTAAGATGGGGACTGTCCCTCTAAAAGTCATCTTCCAGACCTGTGCCTCCCGGGATATGCTGATCTTCATCCTCAGGAACATTTAGCTTTTGCTTACAGACCAGGCCTGTCAACCTCCAATGACATCACTAGGAGGACCAGCTGGATCTCAGGAACCTGCAGGCAGGAATAACACCTCCCACCCCAATCCCTGACCTGAGCTCCCAGTCGGCACACAACAGGAAGGGAGGCACCAGGAACAAACAGCTAAGGAACACCAGATGAAAGTGGACATCCTTCTCTTGTCCCTGAGTTTAGAGGAAATGCTTCAAGTTTCTCTCCATTTATTGTGATGTTGGCCACTGGCCTGCTGTATATTGCCTTTATTATTTCTAGGTATGGTCCTTGTATGCCCGTTCTCTCCAGAACTTTTAGCATGAAGGGGTGTTGGATTTTGTCAAATGCTTTTTCTGCATCTAGTGAGATTATCATGTGGTTTTTTTCTTTCATCTTGTTTATATGGTGAATGATGTTGATAGACATTCCTATGTTGAACCATCCCTGCATTCCTGGGATGAAGCCTATTTGATCATGGTGTATGATACTTTTGATGTGTTCTTGAATTCGGTTTGCTGGTATTTTATTAAGTATTTTTGCATCTATGTTCATAAGGGAGATTGGTCTGAAGTTCTCTTTTTTGTTGGGTCTTTGTGTGGTTTAGGAATCAGGGTGATTGTGGCCTCATAGAATGAGTTTAGCAATGTTCTTTCAGATTCTATTTTGTGAAAGAGTTTGAAAATTATTGGTGTTAGCTCCTCATTGAAGGTCTGCTAGAATTCCATGGAAAAGCCATCTGGCCCACTTTCACAATATCTCTTCAATATAGTACTTGAAGTTCTTGCTAGAGCAATAAGACAACTAAAGGACATCAATGGGGATAAACATCGGAAACGAAGAGGTCAAATTATCCCTATTTGCAGATGATATGATAGTATAAATAAGTGACCCCAAAAATTCCACCAGAGAACTCTTACAGGTAATAAACACCTTCAGCAAAGAGGCTGGATACAAAATTAATTCAAAAAAATCAGAAGCCCTTCTTTATACAACAAACAAATTGGCTGAGAAAGAAATAAGGGAAACAACCCCCTTCACAATAGCCACAAACAACATAAAATACCTGGGGGTAACTCTAACCAAGCAATTAAAGGACCTGTACAACAAGAACTTCAAGCCCTTGAAGAAAGAAATGGAAGAGGCCTTTAGAAGATGGAAAGATCTCCCATTCTCATGGATATGTAGTATCAACATAATAAAAATGGCCATCCTACCAAAAGCAGCATATAGATTCAATGCAATTCCTATCAAAATACCAACACAATTTTTTATAGACTTGGAAAGAGCTAGTCTCAATTTCATATGGAACAAAAAAAAGCCCAGAATAGCTAAATCAATCCTGTACAATAAAAAAACATCTGGAGGTATTATCATCCCAGATTTCAAGCTGTACTACAGAGCAATAGTTGTAAAAACAGTATGGTATTGGTATAGAAACAGACCAGTAGATCAATGGAATTGAATTGAAGATCCAGAAGGAGACCCACACACTTATGGCCACCTAATTTTTGACAAAGAAGCCAAAACCACAGAATGGAAGAAGGACAGCATCTTCAACAAATGGTGCTGGTCCAACTGGATGTCCATTTGTAAAAGAATGAAGTTAGACCCATGCTTATCACCTTGTACAAAACTTAAGTCCAAGTGGATCAAAGACCTTAAGGGAAGGCCGGTCACACTAAATCTACTAGAAGATAAAGTGGGAGAAACCCTCGAACTAATTGGCACAGGCGACAACTTCCTGAACAGAACACCAACAGCTCAGGACTTGAGATCAACAATCAATAAATGGGACCTCATGAAACTGAAAAGCTTCTGTAAGGCAAAGGACACTGTCTTTGAACAAAACGGCAGCCTACAGACTGGGAGAAAATCTTCACCAACCCCACATCTGACAGAGGGCTAATATCCAAAGTCTACAAAGAACTCAAGAAATTAAATGCCAAGAAACCAGATAATCCAATCAAAAAATGGGGGACAGAGTTAAATTGAGAATTCACAAAGGACGAATCCCTAACGGCTGAGAGACACTTGAAGAAATGCTCAACATCCTTAATCATCAGAGAAATGCAACTCAAGACGACTCTGAGATTCCATCTCACACCTGTCAGAATACTAAGATCAAAAACTCAAATGACAGCACATGCTGGCGAGGGTGTGGAGAAAGGGGTACCCTACTCTACTGCTGGTGGGAATGCAGACTTGTGCAACCACTATGGAGGTCAGTCTGGCGATATCTTAGAAAACTTGTAATAGCTTTGCCTCAGGACCCAGCCATACCACTTCTGGGTATACACCCAAATGCCTCTTCACGGAATCATAAGGAAGTTTGCTCATCTATGTTTAGAGCAGCCTTATTTGTAATAGCCAGAAACTGGAAACAACCCAGATGTCCCTCAACTGATGAATTTGTTAAAAAATTGTAGTACATCTACACAATGGAATATTATTCAGCTATCAGGAACAATGAAATTATGCAATTTGCAGCCAAATGGATGGAACTAGAAAAGCTTATCCTGAGTGAACTAACCCAGACTCAGAAGGACACATATGGCATCTATTCATTTATAGTAGGATTTTAGCTATATTTGAGAAGGTATCGATACTACAACTAACTCACCAAAGGGAACTTGGACATAGACTTCTTATTTTTAATTTTTTTAATTTTTTATATATTAGTTATATTTTTTCTATTTTTTAGTCTTTTTTATCTATTGTCTTCTTATTGGTTTGTTTGTTTAGTAATTCTCTCTCCCGGGCAACGAGACACTTTTCACTGATGGTACTGCTTCATAGATCACCAGTGAATGAAGAGGCTCTTGGCCGTCATACGACCTCTCAACTGAGATGAGGGACTGTTATATAAGGACACCCCACCCCAGAGAAATGGGATGGAAGGGTTAGGAGGTAAAGAAAAAAATTAAATGTGGAAAAAAAAGAAATAAACCTGCTAAGAGACAAGCAACATCTGCTTACCCTAATATAATATATAGATAGGGCCTCTTCAAAAACCTCTAGAGATATGCAGAATATGACATTCAAAGATAATTTAGTAACTTTAGATTTTTTTATATCAAGACATATCAACTCCTGACAGCACCCCCTATTCTCCTCCAAGTAGAAGATGAGCATCGAAAAATCTCCAGTGGGAGATGTTTGAATTAGTCACAAGCCTATCTCTTGGTAGGAAAAACCCCTTGCTCCAACTGTAGACAGAATGCTGTCCAAAAAGGACAAAACCTGGAAGCAGGTAAGTCGACAGCCTAGCTCTGCCAAGACAGGGTAGGTAAGTCCTTCATAACCCCTGCTCTACAATCAATGTCTGTCAGAGAAACGGGGCCAAATGACTGAAGATCGATGCTGTAATGTATGGAGAGAAAATGGGAACTGTCCAGGCAGCCACTGGTATGCAATTTCTTAGTTTTGGAAGCTGCAGGCCCTGTACTTCCTATAAAATCAGATATATTTATCCCTCTCAGGTCTCTGAGGTGGTTGAAGAACAGATAGATAGAGTCTCATAATTAAATTTTGAGTTGTTTAGGAGTCAAGAGAGTGTTATAGATCTAAGAAGATACTTTTAAAATTGTGTTGCAAGTTAGTATGAATGTTGAGTCAGATATAGAACTTTAAACTCATGGAGATGGTTAGATAGTAGAATGTTAAAGTCAGGTACCAAATACATATGTACTGGACATTGGGAATGTACGTTAAGCCATAGAACCCTCATAGCTGTGGCCTAATTACCTCTGTTGCATTGTATTGTATTTATTATTAGAGAAAGAGCCATTTGTTGGACTGAAAGGGGAAACTGTAGGGAGAAATAAGATATATCTTAAACTTAAAAGAAAAAAAAAGAGAAGAGGATGGGGGGTTGAGGGTGGGAGGGTGGGACTGGAGGGGCAATAGGGAGGGGACTGCGATTGAGATGTAACTTGAAGAAATAAAAAATAAAGGAAAAAAAAAAAAAGGAACACTAGATGGCAGAAGGCCAGCTAAAGAACCGAACTGACAAAAGTCAGGGATATATGACTCCAACAAACCTCAGCCTTACTAATACAGCAAGCCCTGACCATCCCACCAAGGCTAAAACATAAAAAGGTGATGACAAATCTATACTTATGAAAATGATAGAGGCTGTAAAAGTTGGAAATAAATCTCTTAAAATCCCCTAAAGATTAAGAATGCTGAGCGTTTCTTCAAGTGTCTCTCAGCTATTGGCGATTCCTCCTTTGTGGATTCTCTGTTTAGCTCTGTTCCCCATTTTTTTGATTGGATTATTTGGTTTCTTGGCATTTAATTTCTTGAGTTCTTTGTAAATTTTGGATATTAGCCCTCTGTCAGATGTGGGGTTGGTGAAGATTTTTTTGAGATTCTATCTCACACCTGTCAGAATGGCTAAGATCAAAAGCTCAAATGACAATACATACTGGCAAGGTTGTGGAGAAAGGGGAACACATATATTCACTTATAACTGGATTTTAGCCATATAGTACAGTATAACCATCCAACAATGAATAGACTCCAAAGAACAGGAACATGGACTTGGTTACCCTGGTGGAACTGCCATGTATGCCCCATGTGCAAGAGGAAACTCTTAGACTTCATGTGACTAATGAACTGAAAGGGACTGATACATGGAGGCACCCCACACTAGAGGGATGAGATGGGTGGGAGAGGGCATAGAGGGTGGCATGGAGGGACTGGGAGGGGTTGGAGGGAAGATGTGGTAATGGAGAAGTAACTTGAAGTAGTAAATAAATGTTAACAAATAAGGTATCCTTCCTATTTCTTGATCAAAACACCAATGTCTTTAATTTTTTTATTATATTTTATGTGTATGGATATTTTGCATGAATGTATATTTGTGTATCCTGTATTTGCTTGGTACCAATGGATATCAGAGAAGGAAATTGAATGTCCTGGAACTGGAGATACAGATACTTGTGCGCCTCCATGTAGGTCCTGGGAATTTAACTCTAGGTCCTCTGGAAGAGCAGCCAGTGCTCTTAAGAGCTGTGCTATAGTCCTCTCTTTAATGCGCAAGCATCTTTAACAACTGCTACATCTTTCTCACCTACTTTGTCTTATCTGTAAACTTACTGATTGTAGTTTTTCCTCAAAACTGACCAGTTTTCACATTTTTCCATTTTATTGTAGACTTGGATAAGAAAAACAAGCAGTTTAAAGTTCTATATCTAACTCAGCTTTCATACTAACTTGCCTCATAATTTTAAAAATATCTTCTTAGATCCAGACACCCTCTTGATTCCTAAACAACTCAAAATTTAACTATGAGATTCTAGCTGTCTATTCTTCAACCACCTCAGAGACCTGAGAGGGATAAATATATCTGATTATATAGGAAGTGCAGGGCCTGCAGCTTCCAAAACTAAAAAATGACATACCAGTGGCTGCCTGGACAGTTCCCATTTTCTCTCCATACATTACAACATCAATCTTCAGCCATTTGGCCCCGTTTCTCTGACAGACATTGATTGTAGAGCAGGAATTATGAAGGACTTACCTACCCTGTCTTGGCAGAGCTAGGCTGTCGACTTATCTGCTTCCAAGTTTTGTCCTTTTTGGACAGCATTCTGTCTACAGTTGAAGCAAGGGGTTTTTCTTGCCAAGAGAATGGCTTACCACCAATTCAATTATCTCCCACTGGAGATTCTTCGATGCTCATCTTCTACTTGGAGTAGAATAGGGGGTGCTGTCAGGAGCTGACATGTCTCGATATCAAAAAATCTTAAGTTAAGAAAACATCTTTGAATGCCATATTCTGCAGATCTCTTGAGGTTTTTGAAGATGCCCTATTTATCTCTTATATTTAGATAAGCAAATATTGCTTGTCTCTTAGCAACTTGATTTCTGAGTAGATATAGAACTTTAAACTCATGGAGATGGTTAGATAGTAGAATGTTAAAGTCAGGTGCCAAATACATATGGACTGGACATTGGGAATGTATGCTAAGCCATATAACTCTTATAATTGTGGCCTATTTATTTCTGTTGTTTTGTATTTTATTTGTAGTTATAAGAAAAAGAACCATTTTGTGGACTGAAAGGGAGAGTTGTTGGGGGGAAAAAGAAATACCTTAAACTAAAAAAAAAAAAAAAAAAAAAAGGGAAGAGGATGGGGGGTTGAGGAGGAGGAGGGTGGAAGGGTGGGACTGGCGGGGGGAGTAGGGAGGGGATTGTGATTTTGATGTAACTTGAAGAAATAAAAAATAAATTATTAAAAAAAAGAAAAAAGAAAAACAAGCAGTAACTGCAAAACAGCCCGAATGCTAGTATGTCTTGAGATTTTCTTTGACATTACTTTTGGGTTGAGCCTCACTCAAATTTTCAAGACATAGGAAAAATAAGGCCAGGTTCACTCAAGGACAGCAGTCCTGAAATTCTTACGTGTTGGCTCAAGTATTGAAGGAAAAACCCATATTCACAATTGAAGTTTGGAAAGGGTAGATCAAAGATGCTGATAATGTCTGGAAAAAGATAAACACAAACACACACACACACACACACACACACACACACACACACACACACACA
>CAJQZJ010032362.1:7722152-7746488 GCA_907164525.1 Lophiomys imhausi | reverse complement strand
ACACACACACACACACACACACACACACACACACACACACACACACACAAATCCAAAAAATCAAAAGCTATTTTGAATCAATTTTATTTGCAGTGAATGGAACAAGCTCAAAAATATTGTAGACTCCATTAGCCGTGGAACACCATGATAGCTTTACACTTGAACTTGGCAGGAAATCCATTGAGAAATCAGAATTGTAAGAAGATTTTGAGGTTATAGATAATTTGGTTCATATGAACATCTAGCATTTCCCCTCATGGTTGAGAGTCAGCTTTCCTTTACTCATCCTGAAAATATAATGAGAAAAATCAAGTCATTGTGACACCACCCCAAAGAGAAATCACTTAGCAAAAGTAGGCTTTGCTGCTGGGTTCTGTGGCCCTCATTCACTGCTATGAGGACCAATGCACTTTCTGCCACTGTTCCTCTCTGGACCAGGTGCTTTTTCAATAATATGAGAGAGCTGGTGTCTGAGATCTTTTGTAGGCATTACAAACGCCTACAGGGAATGCAGTGTTAACAGTTAGGTAAGCCCCAAATTCTATGATGTTGAAAACAAGAGAAATGTTATTACCTTGCTGAGCATTCAAAAGTTATGAAATTACTTTGTAACTTAACCAGTCATTACATTTTACAACTTTTTTATTGAACCCTATTTACTTTTATTTATGTATGTGTATAGTAGGGGGCTGCAGATGTGTATCATCACACATAGGCAAAGGTCAGACTACACATTTATGCAGCAAGAGTTTCTCTTCTGCTATGTGGGTCCTTGGGAGGAGACTCATATTGTCAGTCTTGGAGGCAAGCACATTTACCTGATGAGTCATCTGTCTGTTTCACATGTTAAGATTTCTAAGCCCCATAAATTATTTTCTTTCTTATAGATAGCATGTAACACTAGAGGGTTCATATGGCTCAACAAACCAAACCTTAAGTGTCATTATGATTAGAATATTACTTTTAAGCAAAAATACCCAATTCATGGGTCTCCCTGTGAATGTTCTTCCATATAGTTTATTTATTTTTCTCATATTTTAAACATTAAAATTCACATAAGCATGGATTTCTGAGTGTTTGTTCATTGTTTTACTTCCAAATCTTAAAAAAAAAAATTGTCTGGTACATGGTAGATATTGAAAAATATTTGGTAAATCCATAATTCAAAGTGATTTCATCCTACTATAATTATATTAACAAACACCATTCCCCAAGACTTAACTGCATTCACAGCTTAATGATTAGATATCTTGGGACCAAAGGTGTGCCCCAGTAGCTAAGACAGCTTGTTGCTGCTCTTCTAGAGGACCAGAATTCAGTTCCCAGTATCCACATTGCATGGCTCACAACCACTTGTTAACTCCAGCTCTAAGGGATCTGACAACCTCTTCTGGTCTTCTTAGACATCCACACATATGTGGTACACCACCCCCCATATAAGTAAAAACATAGGTGTCTTTTAAATATTTCCTTAGACAAATAATAGATAGGATATTATTTAGAGAAGACTATATATACATATAAAATATTATTCTCATCTCTGTGACTGAAAGGGAAAATAAAATATTCTTACCTCTTGGCTTCCTTAAATACACAGAAGTTCCCATATGTTTTTCCATCAGAGCCACAGACAGGTTTGTAAACAGAGTCACACATTTTATTACCCATTGTGCCCTTGCTGATCATGCTTCCGCCCTGCAAATACATGTGAGATCATCAGGTAAGAACAGAGCGATTAGTTTGATTCAAACATCACCAAGAAAAACATTAATTGCTCATTTATTATTGAGAAGCAGTATTCTTTATCGATCATATAAATCCCTTAATACATACAATACAATAAATCTATAGGACTATATATAGGGCTATGTGAATGTTTTGACAGAACCAAATGTTTTGACCTATTTTACAACTCTGGGCATGGAAGACAGTTCTTTCAGGTTCAAGCCTGAGACACGAATGCATTAAATTTCTCATCAGTGAGCTAAATATGTAGTTATTTATTGCAAAGTTTATAACATAAATCCTGACATTAAATCCTTTAGAGACAAATCTTAACTCTAATAGGAGAAACAAGTCTAAGAAAAGCCATACTGACAAATGTAAAACACATAGAGTTTATTGTTTTTTTTAATGTGCTAATGAATAAAATGATGCAGGAATATTATTATGTATAATTTATTTACTTAGTGCTTAAAATATTTCTTTGGGCATAAATTGCTAAATATCAGAAGATTGGTTGTATAAAGTTTTGACAAGCCCATGAGAACAGACATTAATAGGAATAGTGAGATACTTTTACTCTAAAGTTTATAGCCTTCTTATGATGGTGATTCATTCATCAAAACCTGAAAAATAGACATAGTTATTTCTCCCATTTTTAGATGTAATATAAAATTGTCAAGGTTGTATGATATACTGAAGACTTCAGAGACCTGCTGATGGTGTTAAGATAGATGATGGCCATCTTTCTGGAAGAATAGTATTTGTTATCAACCAAAGATATTAAGAAGAGCAAATAGTTTTCCTCTGAAAGGAAGATGAAGACAAGTAATTCATAATTTAAAAAATAAGGATTTCCTTAAAATGAGATAAGGGAAGTATTCTACCAAATTCAGGAGTAAGTACAAAATGGGAGTGGTCAGAGTCATTGATAGATAAAACCGGGAAGCCACTGGCGATAGAAGGCAAGTGAGGGAAAATGACAGCAGCACCTGGAAGGGGATAGTGGAGACATGCTGAACACATGGATTCTCATCTTTGTGCAAAGATGGCTCACAAGCATCAAGTGTGTTGTTTTTCCATCCATTGACCAAATCAGGAGAACCAAATATTATGTCTCACTTATCCTAGGCTATAAGAGTATAGGTTAAAAAGAAATGGTGTATTTCTATACATTTATTTATTAATTCAAGTTACATCTCAATCACACCCCCTTTTCTCCTCCCTGTAATTTTAAAAACATGTTTGTGATTGAGTTGAAACTATAGATGGTTAGTTGTTAAAAACAAAATAACAGCTTGTATGATGTAGGGAATGGTGATCAGAAACGTGTTAATGAGCTTTTAAAAGACTCTATGTGGTATAAAGGGCATATGAGCAAATGATATTTTAAATGACAAACAGGGGCCTAACCCTGAAAAGACCTGAAAGTCAAATTCTTGAGTTGCATCTTCTTGGTGACTAGTACCACTGATCAGGAACAACAGATCCGAGTTTCATTAGGACTTTACAGGTTACAGATGGAACTGAAATGGGTGTGAAAGTTAAACCTGAAAGGGATGGACTCAGTTGATGAGATTCTGAATTAATTAAGCTCAGGTACAAGGATTTGGGTGAATGATGACAGAAAGAGAGAGAAATGGTCTAAATGAGAAATTCCCTCAGTGATCATCAATGTTAAATTAATTATGCTTGTTCAGTGACATTGCAAATTGTCATGAGTTTTGTTTTTTGCTTGTTTGTTTTTGTATTCAGTTAACTATTATCAGGCTTTGAAAACAGTATGACTGAGGTAAATAAGTTTAAAGAGTAAGACAGACAGTAGTACTAACCTGAATCCCCATTGTATCATCCTTTGAGAGGTTATCTACATTTTTTCTTTCTTCTTGTTTGTACAAAGACCTTGGTTTCCTTTGTTGGCTAGATGGTTCTGGTTTCCCTTGTTGGCTAGAGGACCCTGGTTTCCCTTGTTGGCTAGAGGATCCTGGTTTCCCTTGTTGGCCAGAGGATCCTGGTTTCCCTTGTTGGCCAGAGGATCCTGGTTTCCCTTGTTGGTCAGAGGATCCAGGTTTTCCTTGTTGGCTAGAAGATTCTAAAATACCTTGGTGAGAAGACCCAGGCTTGCCTTTATTGCTAGGTGATGCTAGGTCTCCTTTTTGGCTTAGAGATCCTGGTTTGCTTTTTTCCTTAGGCGATGATGGCTTCCCGTTTTGGCTAGGAGACTCTGGCTTTCCTTGTTGACTAGGCAATCCTGATTCCTCTTGCTTGTTAGAAACACGTGAAGTCCCTTTTTGGTTTGATTCTCCTAGCTTTCCTTGCAAAATCCAAGGATTGGGCATCCCAGGGTGATTCAAAACGTCTGGCTTCCCTTGCTGATGGTCACTTACTGGTTTCTCTGGCTGGTTAGAATATCCTGGTTTTCCTTGAAGAATTAACATTCCTGGTTTACCTTGTGTAAGGCTACCTCCTTGTTTGTCAGATTCCTTCTCTCCCCTAGGATTAGCTTCAATTTTTGTATCAAAACTAAGTGTAGGTTTTTTATTCTCTTCTAGCTTGGAGACAGTTGGTTTTGGCATCTGGGTAGAAGACACTGAAATGACACAGTAAGAAAAAGAATAATAGTGGAATTATTTTAATAATTTAAAACAAACCATTCACTACAAGATAAAGTTTTTGTCATATAAATTCTTGATTTTAAAAATCAACTCCAAGTTGGAATTTTTCCATCTTTTCTCTCACATTGAATATTTTGATTACTCTGCTTTTCTTTAATGAATTATAATTTCTAAAAAGCATAGGATTTAGTAAGCTTGCTCATTTGTAAATATTGCTATCGTAATTCCTTGAATTAAGATTTCTTTCTATTCTCATTTCTCCTTGTTTCTTGAGAAACCAGTCTCTCCTCAGTGCTCACTTTAAGCTTTTGTTATATCACAGATTCCATTTTATGAATGATATTGATTTTCTAACCACAAATTCTTTTCTAGTCTTCAGGGAAATCCTCATTTGTTTCTAAGCAAAATTCCAGACATTAGTCATGGTAATAGTTGTATTGTTTTTGGTCGAAGTGTAGAAAGTGATAAATACTACATGTATTTCTTTGAGTGTATCTTCTCTTTAAAATTATATTTCATTCATATAAGTTCCATCAGCACCATGCTTTTCTTTTTTTTGACAATAGCCTCTGTAATGCAGTTTGAGAGCAACAATTTTGATACTTTCAATTCTGCTCTTTCTCCCTGCAATGGTTTGACTATTTGGGATTTTTTTCATATAAATTTCAGTATTGATGTTATATTTTGTGAAGGATGTCCTTAGAATATCAATATGAACTGCATAGAGTCTATAGATTAACTTGGACAATATAGCCATTTTCACAATATAAATTCTGCCAATTTATGAAAATGGAAGTTATTACCATCTCCCAGAATCCTCTTTTTTTTTCTTTGTTCAGTATCTTAAAATGTTTATTGTAGAGGTCCTTTATTTCCTTTGTTAGATTTACTATACAGTGTTATGTGCATAATCTTAAATTAAATCTTAAAGAATTTCATACAACATATCTTGATCATATTCAGCCCCCACTCCTCCTTCCTACTCCCCTAGCACCTTCATATCTTTTTTAATGTCATTTTCCCCTCAGCAACTGTCGTAGTCCTCTGCCTCTTAGAATTTTTCCACCTCTTTTCCTGGATGCTTCCTGAGTGTATTAGAATAAGGATTATGTCATAAGTGTCTCACTTGGAGAGGGGCACCCTATGGTCAGTTGTTCTCTTCACTTTGATCAGTTGTGGCTTTCTATAATGACCTCTGCCTTTCTGCTGCAAATACAAAAGTGATGAGGGGAGAGAGCTACACTTACCTGTGGGTATTCAGAGTGCATTTTGAGATTATTATACTTGTTTAGACAAACAACAGCAGTAGATTCTTAAAACATGTCTTCCAAAACTAATGTACTCCTTGTTTTCAATTTATTTTTACAGCCTACACATCACTTATATGTTATTATATTTTTCAGACTATGTTCCAAAATAAACAGCATCTAAAAACAATGGGGAAAAGTTATCACTTTAGAGCTAAGGGAAATGGTATTCTGCTGGGTCATATCTTTTCTTAGTACAAGTGTTTCTTTTATCTCTTTTGTGTTTGATAGTAGTCTCTCTCTTTTTTTTCCTTTTTATCATGAGGTTTCTTCCAAGTTTCCATTCAAAGTTACACTTTGTCCTCCCTGAATAAGTTTCTGTTCACTTCACACAACTTAAAACCATCTCAAGGGGGATGATTCCCAATTTATACTTGAGTCTCATTTGAGTTTTCAGTTGCTTGACTTGATTTTTTTAAGAGATATGCACTTTTGTATCTCACATGATTCAAGCACGACAGAGTGAACCAGCAATTGTGTTGAGGACGCTGTGTGTAATGCCAGTGGTACCTAAGACTTTGTCTAGTTAGATGATAGAAAATGGGCTGTTGGATTCATTATTTTTTTTAAGGAATCACTTTAATTTTGAATAGATGCCGCAGGGAAATGGCAACAAATCCTAAAGACAAAAAGCAGTTCTAGGTCAATTTTTCAGCCTCTTCTATCCCCTTCCCTGCCTAGGAAACAGTAACATGTATCAAAAGAATGAAAACCAATTTTAAAATTATCCCAGGAATAACCCATGTATTTATAAACATATGCAAAATTAAATGTTTCCCAAGCATTCAGATCATTTGCTGTTTCTTTCCTTGCTCTTCCCCTCAACAGTGTAGGGAAGCTGTCAGTGAATCAGTACAGAGTGTGCTTTCATTCTTGCTTCCTGGTAGCTGCACCTACCTCACTATATGGATTTATCATACTTCACTTAGCCACTCTTTGAGTAATGAATAGCTAGTTTGTGTCCCCAGTTTGCAACCACAAATAATTATTCAAAGAAAAATCAGATAAAACATCTATCTCACATGAAAATTTAAATCTGTAGGCTAAAAACCAGAGGTGGACTTTGGTGGCAAATGTGATAATTAATGTATCAAGTTATGCTGGACATAGTGGCATATACCGGCCAACTGAGCAGTAGGGTAGCTGAGCCAGGAAGACTATAAGTTCAAGTCTGCTTGAGATATCAGGAGGGAGACACTGTCTCAAAATAAAATAGTCATCATATTATGTTAGAACCACATATTTATGTAAAATATTTAGAAAGTAATTATCTTCTGCTTTTGTTTTGGTTTTGTTTAGAATTATCTTTTCTCATTTTATAAATCCCAATATGTGCTTGGCTTGTCTTTCTTCAACTTCTCTCTTCTTCACCTTCCAAATTCATAGAACTGCTACCTTGAGTCCTGACACACTTTCTTCTGTCAACAGTGTATTTATTACATACTGTCACCTAGAGAAACACTCAAAGTTCATGACAGGCACATCCATCATAAGCAGAGGCATCAGGGAGGGATGTAAAGTATCTTGCCTTCTTCCCTGAAGCCTATATGTTCTTACTTGTCCCTTCCCTCACTCCGTCCCTCAGTTCTATACTTATTTCTTAACACAGTTTATCTCCCAAGAGCAACTTCATATGACTATTGGCCCAATCCATTTGAGTACTATCAAAAGATCTATGTTCTGAGGGGGCTGCATGTGATTACTCTCATTTTCAGCAACATGAAATAGATCTGCAGTGTCTTCAGTATAAAGACAAGCTCTACTTTCTCTGCTGCAGGCATAAGAAGCATTAAGTCTTAGGCATTTTTGTTATTCCTTTACTTAAAAAAAAAGATCACCAAAACACTGTAATTTGTGGGTAAATTAAGTTTTCTTCCCAGTTCTGGAGATAAAATTCATATGCACAATCATGTGAAGCATGAAATCTATTATTGAACTCAGTTCTTTAAAATCCATTATATTATGATCATTATCTTAATATATGTATTAAGACATCTTATTAAGATATATGTATTAGGATGTTATGCATTTCTCATCATCTTGAGAATTTGCATGTCTGCACTAGAGTTTGCATCTTTTAAAACAATGATATTAATATGTGGAATAGAAAATATATTTGTGTCAGTCTCCGATGAAGAGCTCAAGCAATGGCAACTGATGCAATCATTCATATAATTTCTAAAGTAAAAAGAAAGTATAGCTATTCCTATTTTACTTATAAAAAGAGACTCAAACACCTTAAGCAAGTTATATAAATATGAAAATTCATTATTAAAATACATTAAAAATTTGATCACACAAACTTTGATCATAACATACCACCATTCTATTACAAGACATGAATATGAAGATTTATATGTCCTTATAATATTTTTAGATTGACAGTATCTTTGTACTCTAAACTTTTCTCAACCCCTTATTCTTGCTTCCCTCCAACCACAAGTCTTTCACTCTTGTTATATCCAGTGACCATTTTATGCCTCTAAATTTATATTTTCTGAAAGTACTTTGTTATTTCTGATACAGCATCACCTCATCAATAAAATATTTGCATTCTGTCTTTAGAGAGTTTAAAATAAATATTTCACATGCAGCTTTCTTACCTGAGAGCACAACCAGGAACATTAAGGGAAGGAATATTAAACCCCCCATAACAGATCCAGTGGATTCAGACTTGGCTGTTGGGTAGCTTAAAGTAACTCTTCCGTAGTTCCTTTCTAAATAAACCATTCTCACCACCATCATGTTATATATTTGAAATATTCTCCGCCCTTATTGCTAAACACTGCTACTGTCTTGAAAAATTACACAGTGAACTTTCAAAAACAAAGGTGTTTCTTGAATTTGAACTTCACACCCCAACTGCTGTAAATATCCGAACTTTAATATGCGTCTATCAGATTATCTTCTCCCAGGATGAAAACAGTGAAACACACTTGGGGAAGGAATGAATTCACTCTTCATTTCTTTGTTGTTAGGGGATGGCTTTTTGTCAAGTAGTGTCACTGTTCTCACCACAAGTTTATATGTCCATGATAGAGACCTTCAAGGCATTTTCCCTCAACTGAATTATATACCAATGACTTACCTCAAATTATATATTAAAAAACAATTAAAATGAATCAAGTACTGGTCATTAGTACGTTAGGAATGTATTTAGTGTTGAAACAATGACATGTAATGAATTTTTATGAGTTAGCAAGGGACAATAGTGTTCATGGTGGTAGAATGGCATTACACTGTAGCTTTTTCTTCTCAAAAGGAAGCTCATGTAAAAATCACCTTGGGAAGTTTACTTGATTTTAAACTTAGTATTATAATACACTATGATATTGTCTTCAAGGTTGGAGGCTCCACATAAGGAATTCAAATTATTTGGAGCATGCCCAAAAAATGTCTTTGATAATGTGACATCTAGATATCAAATAACATGATGTAGATTGATAGCTCTTACCCTCGTCAAAGAAGTTTCGTTCTGCAGCAAATGGAGAATATCACAGAAATCTGCAACTGGTCAAAATCAGAAAACCACACTGGTCATGGGGTTCCCAGCCTCATGTGTTATGTCTACAACACAACCCCTACCCCTGAGGCTCAGCGACATTATGAAGGCTGGATGGGAAGATCATAAGAGCCAGAAGAAAAGGAAGTTTGCTGGAAGATTGTCTTCTTTACATGACAGGAAATTATACCCATGATATCCTAACATCACGGTTGCCTAAGGGAGATCTAAACAATGACAAAATCATTTGGCATGGCAATATGGATGGGGGAAATCTCACGAAGCCCAAAGCCAAGAAGAATAGCTATGGGTAGCTGCTAAGAGTGAGAGAATCAGTCTCTTCTAGGGAAAAGCCCCTGATAAGTTTTCTAATCCCAAGTTGTCAGTCGTAAACACATACAAATATAAGCAACACTAAATGGACTTAGAAGGTGGTTTGAGTGGTGTGATGTATGTGGTGTGTGTGTATAGCTGTGCTTCTGTGTATGTATGTTTGTATGTTTAGATTTAAAGGTAAGACACTTTTTCATCACAACAAATTTTAAAATACATGTGTTAAGATTCAAAAAGCCCTATACTGTGAATGTCTGCACACATATCAAAAAGATTCATTAATCTTTTTTATTTTTACTTGCATTCTTCCTGAGAGAGAGAAAGAGAGTATGTAAAACACATGTCAAGATTAGTTCTTGTGACCCTGAGAATATTTCTAGCATTTGAACATGGAAAAAGAGAAAAAAGTGCATTCCTTATATTATTCTGACACAGACATAATTATATGTCTAGCTGAGTATTACCAGAAAAATGGAATATTTAGTCTGGTTTTTGAAGTATAATTCTCATTTTATTTTTATTTTTTTATGTTTGTTTATTACTTCATGTTACAGCTCCATCACAGTGTCCTCTTTCCACCCCTCCAGGTCCTGCCCTTCCACCCTCTACCCCCTATCCCTTCCATCCAACTCCTCTGGAGTGGAGTGTCCCTACATAACAGTCCCCCACCCCAGTTCAGCAGTCATATGAGGGCCAAGAGCTTCCTCATACACTGGGGGCCTACAAGGCAGCACCACTAGGGCAAAGTGTCTCATTGACAGGTAACAAAGTCTACGTTCCTGTTCCCTTTGGTGCATTGGTTGTAGTATAGTTATCCTGTACTATATGACTAAAATCCAATTATAAGTGAACAGATGCCATGTGCATCTTTCTGAGTCTGGGTTATCTCACTCAGGATGAGCTCTCTAGTTCCATCCATTTGGCTGCAAATTGCATGATTTCATTGTTTCTAATGGCTGAGTAGTATTTCATTGTGTAGATGTACCAAAGTTGGTTTTTTTTATCCATTCCTTGGTTGAGAGACATATGGGTTGTTTCCAGTTTCTAGCTATCACAAATAAGGCTTCTATGAACATAGATGAGGAAATGTCCATTTTATAAGAGACACCAGCCCTGTTGAATTCAGTATCCTATTGCCCAAGGTTTCAGAGAAAAGCTTGTCTGTTAGTTAACCAGTCTCATTAACTACTTTTTAATATCCAGAAAGGCTAAAGGCTATCAACTAAATAATCACTCTGTAACTTCAGGACCTTTGCCATTCTTTAGTTGATTCATTGATTAATAAATTTGCACAATTCCCCACTCCATACAAGGAACTTGTTTTGGTGTGCTGTGCTCTGAAAGGGGATGATGGACTCTTTCTTCAGGAATTCTCAGTTGTTTGCATCTATTCTTCAGTCAGTACACAAAGTCTCAATGCAAACTGAAACTTGGTTGCGCTCAATTTCATCATTATTTATTGGGGTTACACATTTATCTGGCATACACCCATGTCACACTAATGTTAGCCATTGTTATTCTCTTAACATCATTGAAGGAAAGTGGGCACATGACCTTCTTACTTCATTTGAGTTGAACTCATATTAAATGAGTAGATACTAATAAAATACAAAATAGAGTATAATTAAAATAATCACTAAGTAAGCTGGTTATAATAGACATTTATTGACTTATTCCCAAGACTTTTTATTACATGAAGATCTTTTGATGTACATGTCTGTAAATTCTAGGGATACAAAATGAAGTTTAATTTCTTTCAAACCCCCTAATTAAACTCCTTTATGGCTCCTTTAAGAATAACATTGATTTTGGCTTCAGTCTCATCGTTATATTTATGAGAAATTAAATCACACAAACATTACGTTTTTTTGGTAAATTGTTACTTAAGCCTTGATTTCAATCATATTCCATATACTATCCAGTCAGATTTCTATTTTAACAAAAGAGCATAGTTTTATATTAGCATCACAAAGACCAGCTTTAACACATTCTTACATGTCACTTTATTCTTTTATAGAACATAAGTCCAATCTCCCTTCCTGGAATTTGAGCTGTTCTTACTTTCATTGGAATAGGAAAAATGATAGGTTTTGGTCTAAGCCTTACAAAGCCTGTTATTAGAAGTATTAGCTGAAATAAAATATGCTCAATCATAAGTTAAAATACAAGTCATATGACTGAAGCCATCCTGAAGACCAGTGGAACACACTGTTATGACATTTGTATATGGAGAGAAGCAGCCCTTCCTGCTGAGCCATGCATTAAAAAGCCACACAAATGTAAAGAAGTGTACATGTGATTGTCATAAGCCACTAAGTTTGACGTGGTATTGACTGTCTTCATTGGATCAAGATCACATGATAGCTATACAATCAGTATTTATGGTGATTGCTTTGATTTAGTATTTTGGACAACTTCATATATGAGCAATGTATCTCTATCATTCTGCCCCTTCTGATCCCTATCCAATTGTTCCCAAGTCCACTTCCCAAATTCACAATCTCTTAATTATTATTTGCTATGTGTATACAGACACAAAATATTATTTTTGAGTGTATATCCAAATCTTCAAAACTCAAGTTCATTGATTCCATTATATCTTCAAAATATTGGCAAAGAAAAAAATTAAGAGGCAGAAGACTGACATTACCTAAATTAAAGAGTTTTACCCTAATGCTATATAACCAAAATAGTGTGATATTGACAAGGGAATAGATAAAGAAAGCCATAAAACAGAATACAGAAGCTATAAGTGAATTCACAGAAATATAACCAACTGATCTTGGACAAAATAATAATGGCAACATAATGGAGCAAAGACTGTCATTTTAACAAGTGGTGTTGGGACAACAGGATGCCTGTATGAAAAACCATTAATATAGACACAAACTTTCACATAACTTAATTTAAAAAGAATGACAAATTAAATGTAAATGTAAAACTATAAAAGTCTTAAAAAATAAAACACTGGAAAACTGTTTTGTTTTGCTTTGTTTTATTTTATTTCAGATGGCGTTTCCCTGTGTAGTCCTGGATATCCTGGACTTGCTCTGTAGACCAGGCTGGCCTCAAACTCAGAGATCTGCCTGCTTCTACTTCTTGAATACAGAAACTCTTGGTAGTCTAGGATTCTGGCAATTATATTGAGCTGTTTGAAGATACACTCTGTCTCCAGACAATGGCACCATTTGGAAGGCAGTGGAACTTTTAACAGACAGGGCCAAGAGAGCCAAGCAGGCAGTCTTAGGACACGTTAGAATTGCCTTGCAATGGGACTGTGGGATAGCAGTCTCTTCTCTTTTGTTCCTGGCCACAACAGAAATGGGCTTCTGTTGCCATGTGCTGATACTCTGAGCCAAGGTCAAAGCAACACATCAAGTTTGTTAGGAGCTAAAGCCTCCAAAACTATATGAGATGAAACAAACAAACAAACACTCACACACATTTTTTAAATTGACCTATCTCAGTATGTATGTATGTATGTATGTATGTACGTATGTATCCATCCATCCATCCATCCATCCATCCATCCATCCATCCATCCATCCATTTATTTTTGCAGTAATGAGAACCTGAGTTAAGATCTCTAAAATTCTTTTTTATTATAATGAATATTTATTACATCTCCATCATAGTGCCCTCTTTCCACCCCTCTCTGTTTCACCCTCCCACCCTCTCCTTCCTCTCCCACCCATCTCACTCCTCCAATGTGGAGTGTCCCTCTCAGTTCAACAGCCATATGAGGGCTTAGAGCTTCCTCTTGCTTGGGGACCTACATGGTAGCACCCATAGGGCAAATTGTCCCATTAATAGGTAACAAAGTCTATGTTCCTGATTCTTTTGGTGGTTGGTTGTAGGATAGTTCCTGTACTATATGGCTAAAATCCAATTATAAATGAGTAGATGCCATGTTCATCTTTCTGAGTCTGAGTTAGTTCACTCAGGTTGAGCTTTTCTAGTTCCATCCATTTGGCTTCAAATTGCATGATTTCCTTCTTTCTGATAGCTGAGTAGTATTCCATTGTGAAAATGTACCACAATTTTTTTTTAATCCATTCATCAGTTGAGAGACACCTGGGTTGTTTCCAGTTTCTAGCTATTACAAATAAGGCTGCCTTAAGTCCAAGTGGATCAAAGGCCTTAACATAAGGCTGGACACACTAAATCTACTAGAAGAGAAAGTGGGGAAAACCCTGAAACTCATTGGCACAGGGGACAACTTCCTGAACAGAACACCAACAGCTCAGGATCTAAGACCAACAATTAATAAATGGGACCTCATTAAACTGAAAAGCTCCTGTAAGGCAAAAGACATTGTCATTAGAACAAAACAGCAGTCTACAGATTGGGAAAAAATCTTCATCAACCCCACATCTGACAGAGGGCTAATATCCAAAATTTACAAAGAACTGAAGAAATTAAATGCCAAGAAACCAAATAATCCAATCAAAAAATGGGCAACAGAGCTAAACAGAGAATTCACAAAGGAGGAATTCCTAATGGCGGAGAGACACTTGGAGAAATGCTCAGCATCCTTAATCATCAGAAAAATGCAACTCAAGATGACTCTGAGATTCCATCTCATACCTGTCAGAATGGCTAAGATCAAAAGCTCATATGACAGTGATGCTGGCGAGGGTATGGAGAAAGGGGAACCCTCCTCCATTGCTGGTGGGAGTGCACGCTTGTGCAACCACTATGGAGGTCAGTATGGCAATATCTTAGAAAACTTGGAATAGCTATGCCTCGGGACCCAACCATACCACTTCTGGGTGTACATCCAAATGATTCCTCACCAAATCACAAGAAAGTTTCCTCATCTATGTTCATAGCAGCCTTATTTGTAATAGCTAGAAACTGGAAACAACCCAGATGTCCCTCAGCTGAAGAATGGATTAAAAACTGTGGTACTTCTACACAATTGAATACTGCTCATCTATCAGAAACAATGAAATCATGCAATTTGCAGCCAAGTGGATGGAACTAGAGAAGCTCATCCTGAGGGAGTTAACCCAGACCCAGAAGGATGCACATGGCATCCATTCACTTATAGTCGGATTTTAGCCATATAGTACAGGATAACTATACTACAACAAATGCACCAAAGGGAACATGAACATAGACTTTTTTCCTGTCAGTGAGACACTTTTCCCTAGTGGTGCTGCCTTGTAGGCCCCCAGTGTATGATGAGGCTCTTGGCCCTCATATGACTGCTGAACTGGGGTGGGGGACTGTTATGTAGGGACACTCCACTCCAGAGGAGTGTGATGGAAGGGATAGGGGTTAGAGGGTGGGAGAGCGGGCTGGGAGGGGTGGAAAGAGGACACTGCCATGGAGATCTGATCTGAAGTAATAAATAAATATTTTTTTTAAAAAAAGAAGACAAAAAACAAAACAAATAAGGCTGCTATGCACATAGATGAGGATACGTCCTGGTGGTTTGGTAAGGAATCATTTGGGTGGATATGCAGAAGTGGTATGGCTGGTTCTTGTGTTATGGCTATTCCAAGTTTTCTAAGATATCGTCAGACTGATTTCCATAGTGGTTGTACACGTTTGCATTCCCAGAAGCAATGCAGGAGTGTTCCCCTTTCTTCACAACCTTGACAGCATGTGCTGTCATTTGAGTTTTTGATCTTAGCCATTCTCACAGGTGTGAGATGGAATCTCAGAGTCGTCTTGATTTCATTTCTCTGATGTTTAAGGATGTTGAGCATTTCTTCAAATGTCTCACTGCCATTAGAGATTGCTCCTTTGTGAATTCTCAGTTTAGCTCTGTTTCCCATTTTTTTTTGATTGTATTATTTAAAACATCTGCCACATAGAAAGCATTCAATGAACCGAAGTTCTTTTTAAATTTGAACTTTCTAATTGATCACTAGTATGCATTCATTGATATTGTCAAACTGTTTTTTAAAAAAATATTCCATGTTACAATAAGGTGATAATGTTTCGTAGTAACCTGATGTATACTTTATGAATAAATAGAGTAGAGGAACTGAAACCAAGCTTTATTAGTCCTGAGCACCACCCAAGTGAGTTGGTACGCTACTGCAGAGACATTTTCACAGAGTTCCAATCCATGTTCATTGGCACTCTATTTACAACAGCTAGAAAATGCAATCAATCGAAAAGTGTATAAGGGAATGGATAAGAAAATTGTGGTGCATATACTTTTTGGAAATTTACTCAGCTGTAAAGAAAAAGAAATAATATAATTCGAAGGTAAATGATGGAACTTAGAAAATTACACTGCTATAACTCAGGTCCAGGAAGCAGATGCTGCAGGATCTCTCTTTCTTATGAGGATCCCAGCCTCGAATACTTTGTTTTGTTTTTTTAACTTGGGGAACAGAATGAAACCTTTGGGGAGTCATCTTAAGGAAGAGTCAAAGAATATTAGAGGTAAAATGAGGAGGTAAAATACAGGGATTAGATTCACTTAAATCGTGAAGAGCATGAGAATATGGGGGAAATTGAAGGTTAAAGGAAGGGGAAAACCAAAGGAAACTTATTCTCTCACAACCCAATTAAAAATATAATTGGGGGATATTATAGTACATGTATCATGAAAGAAGAAAGTATATTTTGGTGTTTAAGGATTAAGTGGGAGTATTGGTTGGAGAAGGGAGTAAAGGAAGTGGTAGTGGGTGGGTTAATCAAAATTATGGATGTATGAAAAAGCCTTATGGAAACATTCTAGTTAGCAAGATAGTTTCAAAATATAACTTAAAATAAGGTTCCAGAAATAATTACTCTCAAAGGATGGATAACGCTGTTCCTAGAAGACATAGGTTATTAAGTTGAAATCTCAGTGCAAGGCATGGTATACTTTTTTATGAGTTATTGGTGAAAGAGGTCCCCAAGGTCTTCAAAATAATTAAGGTTATTGCCATTGCTCTTGGTTATCTACCACACTATATGACAAGACTGTTTCTTAAGACATCGCATGCTTTGGCTTCAAGACATAGACAAATCAATGTCGATCTGACTGGGGAACTTCCTTCCTGCTGACTAGCTTCCATAGCACTGAAAGATGCTATGAACACCATTAAAATAGAAAAAAGACATTAATGTTCTTCTCCAGTGCTGTACTGGGCATGCTACAACACTGCTAGGTAAAATGTATTTACCAGTTCAATAGCAACATTAAAGGCATGGGAGGTAACCAAAGGTAACCAACTGCCTTCTGATTAGATTTGAGACTTGATCCTCAGAAGGAAATTTTATGGGTAGTATTATAATCTAGGTCAAAGTTAAGGCTGGGGAAGTCATAGGCCTTTAGATAGAGCCTGCTATTGCTATTTTGCTTTCTGGTCATGATGACGAATTACTTCTTAAATACTTATATTTATATTGATACATATAGGTTTGTGTTTCTCTCATTTGGACAAAGAACTTTTTGTAGTGGGCAGCAATCAATACAGAGTTACACAATCTATTAAAACTGCTGAGAATAAGAAACTGAATGCACAACCTTAATTGATATATTTTTAATATTAATTACCTCTAACAAGACTCAGGAAACATTATAGGAGGGAAGGCATGTTAGTTACTTTTGTGTTGATGTGACAAACCCCAAAACCAATAGTTTATTTGGGGTCATTGTTTCAGAGAGTTGGAGTCCATAATGGAGGAGAAACATGGCAGCAAGGAGCAAGCATGGTGGTCAACATTGAAAGATAAGAGCTCACATCTTGTACCACAAGCATAAAACATGAGTGAGATAGGGGAAGAGAGAGAACCTGATATTGTATGTGTTTTTAGACTCTCAAAACCTGCCTCCAGTGCTATACTTTTAACAATGCTGGGCCTCCTAAACCACCCTAAATACAACTGTTGACCAAATGTTCAAATACTAATACTATGAGGGACTTTTCTCATTCAAGATACCCCAAGAAAACAAGCAAAAGCCAGAGGACTGAAAAGAGTGTTGTGAAGTCCTATCTCCTGGACATAATATGGCTGTTACATTTATGAACCCACAGTAACTGTGGTTACATGCATAAGACATGTACAAGTCAAACCAGAGAAAATTTCATCATAGATATGGGAGTTACTATTTTGCCCACAACCCTTAAAAAGGAGCTACTGACACTTGATAGCTTCTAGGACAGGGAGAATCATTCTTTTTGATGATGTTTCTATTGGTAGATTTCCCATGATACAATGCATGGCCCAACACTCATGTATATTTGGACAGCATTAGTTGGATTTTGTAGGTTATGGGGAAAAAACAAAAAAGGAAAGGAAGACATTAAGTTGGGAAAGGAACTTATTTCAGAGGGAAGTGGGTAGAGGGGATGCTGGAGGAAGCAACAGTGTAGACATAGTATTTCATTTTATACATGTTTAAAATTCTCAAGGATAAAGGAAAATATAATAAGATTATAAGCATAAAATAACAACAATAAGAAATATTAACTATATTAATTTGATCAGTACACATAGAATATATGTTTTGAACTATTTCAGTATACTAATACATATTAATATTGGTGACTAAATAAATATTTAGTTAAGGGGAAGATAAGACAGATGGACTGGAAAGAGGGAGGAAGTAAAACAATGAACAAAGAAAAGGAAAAAAGAAGAAAGCAAGATGTTCACGTTCTGTATATAGATATGTGAGGATGATATATGAAAGGAGAGAATGTGAAAACCAATGATATGATGTGCTGCCCTTAAATTTATGTTCTGTGGTATTTTGTATATAGGTTGTTAAGATGTCATGCTCTGTTTGTGGTTTCAGAACAGAATATTACCACTTAATATAAGTGATAAGGTGGCAAACATTGACTCTGGGAAGAAGCCATTATGCACTGATTCAGTGCTATTATCCTTTAGATTGTAAATTTCTAAAACTTCAGTAATTTTCTCATTCAAAGTTGTTGAATGAGACCCTTAGAGAAAGGTACACATCTTTATCTTATGCATTCAGGAACTAGGAATAAGAATAAGGCTGATCTGGTGAGTTTGCTTAGTACTCTAGTAAGGTGGGTCAAAGTCAGTCAGTCTTTGGATAGTAAAGAATACAAGCATTATGTAACCAGATTGTCTCATATCTAGAAATCCAGACTTTCACAAATCTTAAATATTGGTATCTAACTGAAAGTAAGAAAATCACACATGCACACATGCACACACATAGTGTATATGTTTATATATTTGTGTTTTAGCATTATATTGACAAATAAACATCTCTAAGACACTTCTGACTTGTTTGCTGTGTGGTGGAAACTTCTTCAAAAGCAGTTTATTTAGCTGTGGAACAGTGAAGTGCTCTGTCCAAGGTCCCATATTATTAATACACTTACTCAGTTTCAGTCTTCAAAATATCCCTCTTTCTCTACTTAAAAGTTTCCCACTTTCTTAACACGGCAACCTTCTTTTGTATCACAGGTCTATTAAAGTGACATGATCTCTATGAATTGTTTCCTTATTACCTATCAATAGGTCCCTGTAATGGGGCAACAGTTCAGATTTTATATATCTGTTTTCATGCATGTAATATTTCCAGTCTTAACATTTTACTCACCTTTATTTGTTATACCAAATATGTGTATACTTATTACCTTCTTTACTTGAAATACCCTCTATCCATTTCTCCGTCCTTCAAGATCCACTCAAAAGAATCAATTTCAAGCACTCTTTGTCTCCAACCCATTCTCCAATTTTCTCTACCATGTGTCTCTATTTTTTTCCCTGTGGTACATTGTGCCATAGTGATAAAACCAGAGACAAGTAATGCAGAGGCTTTGTCTGTTCCAAATCGTAATCAGAAGTGAGCAGGATTTTGCCCATCTTTTATTGCTTTTTGACCCCAAAATTTAAACTGAGACATTATACAATTCAATGTGAACCTTAGCGAAACCCACTATTTCAACACATCATTGTGTCAGGCATGTATATTTAGTTCAGGGGGTCCAATTTCATTTCCCTCAGATCCTCTACATAGCTTAGGAAGAACTGAGAACTGATTGGGCAGTCCTGGGTCCAGTAGGTGTGATAATATTCTGCTTACTTTTCAAGTTTCTTATTTTATATTGAATAGTGTAACAGTGTACATAACTAAATTATCCAAAACAAAGCACTGGTGTAGAAGTGTTACTGAGAAAACTTTATTGAAACTTCATTTTGTGTATAATAACCGGTGGGAAACACGTTGCCATGGAGACTGGGTAATAGGGACTATACCTCTCATTATAAAAATCAAACCAAAGGCACACACAGCATTGTGATGTTAGAAGAATCAACATTTCCCTTCACGTCTAAAACCAAGTTTTCCAAATCTTCTTTCTCTGAAAGAAAAGAGATGATATTCAGAGCTGAAGCGCAATACACATGGATCAATTCCAGTGTGGGTAAAGTGGGCAAAGATTGGTTTTCTAGGTTTCAGATAGGAAGATAATAATAATATTACTTGATTTCATATAAAATTAACTCCAATAGGCTAATAAATTACTAAAACAATTCACAGACTCCCTACTCCACTGGACCCAGTCAAGAACATCATGCTCTTGGAGGCGTCCATTTGCTTACGTGGTTATTTGGCAGAATTCACAGCAGTTTTGATAAGTTTTTCCATCAGTGCCCACACTGGTTTCTGGATCTTTGGACATGATTTTCCATCTTCAGTCAGTGTCTTCTCATAGTTGTTGTAAAAAGCCTTTACATTAAGTAAAGTATTTTTCATTCATTTCTCATGGAATGGAACAATAGCCTTACGTACTTCAAAACAGCTTCGAGAACATGTATGTTTTGTTTTGAAAAAAAAATACATTGAAGATCAATACCATTGTAGCCAAATATAATCTTAATTTTGTATCAATATACAATATTGACGCAAATAAGAGCATATTCAATAATCTGTCCCTTTTTCTTTATCATTCCTATATTATGTCTATATCCATTTTTAAAAGTCTTTTTCCCCCTACATAGGAGAGAAGGAAGGATAGAGAAAAGAAAAAGAGAGAAATCCCTGGGTCTTACCTCCAAAACCTATTTAACAAGATCATTTAACAACTTGTAAGCAATCCCCCTAAATAACAACAAACATCTAAAACCCATCAAATGACTAAAATGGGGGAAAATCACCCACCTCACCTTCTGGGAAGTCGTTCTCTTAAAATTACTTCCTGCTGATTTGGGAGATAGGAAACCCATTTGGGGCCCAAATAAGAATGGAAAAATGGTTAAGCAAGTTAATAGTAGCATTTGATGTTCAGTTCTTTTGTGCTCAGCTATTTAAATGTCCTAAGAAGTTTGTAGTTGGCGGCCAAACTTCAGGGTATATTTTGCTACGTTGGTATCGATCTTTGTATATTGATACAAAATTAAGATTATATTTGACTACATCAGTATTGATCTTTTCATATTGATACAAAATTAAGGTTAACCTTTTTAAGGTATTATACCTAGGTAATGCTTAAAAATGCAATGTGAAGTTTTGGCCCATTGATACCAACTATCACAAACTGTTTTAGGATACGCAGAGATACTGAGCCAAAAGGCTGAAGATAGACGCTCTATTGTATTGATAAAAATTAGGGACTCTCCAGGCAGCCACTTTGTGCTTGTTATTTCTCTGTACTGTTTGTACCCATATCCCTGTTAGTCACGTTACTGCCAGTGTATAGGTACAAAAATTTACCTATAAAAGTAGAAAAAGTCAATTTAGATCCCTTTCATTAGCATTCTTAATCTATTTTTAGGTAAGATGTATAAATTCAAGAGATATTTTAAAGTTGCTGTTGTTTTTTCAGCAGAATAACTCTCAGAAGTAAAGGTCTTACTGTATTATGCATGCACTGGTTTTCTTGTATAGTATATAACGGAATCTTTCATTCATTCTTCAATCAACCAGCAAAACGGCTGGTAAACAGTAATGTATTTATTGAGTCAGTGCTATGTTGGAGCTCTAGGAGTCAAACAGTTAGTGGTAGACATAACAGGGGTAATTATCTCCTAGGACAAGAAAGTAGCACCCACAAAAGCACCTTAAAAACCACAAAAGTATGCACGCAACACTTAGATCCACAGGGACTTTGCATACTGGGTTGATTGAGATAGATTCTATTTGTGATGATCTCTTCACTGTTGTTATAATAAGCATCACTTTCTCTTTCAAAATTATCTTAAGTTGTCAGGCTTGGAGGTGTACGCATAGAGGCCAATGGATCTCTTTGAGTTTGAAGTCAGCCTGCTCTACATAGAGAGTTCCAGGGTACCTAGAAATACATAGTGAGACCTTGTCTCAAAACATTATCTTAACTTGAAAAATAAATGCTATTTACTCCATATTCATACATACTATACTATTACAGAGGCTTGAGTTGGGCATATAATCCTTCTGAGAAACTTCAATGTTTGTCAGACTGAAGAAAGCAGGAAGTGACATTCAAATATTTTCCCCCTTGCTATTTACAAAAACACATCTGCAGTAATGATTATATTTGGTGTGGAAAATGTGTCATACTCTCTTCCAACCTTCCCACCAAGTTAGCTGTGGGAGGTTAGAAGGCATCCTTTAGTGGGGGCACCATTGTATTGTGGCTTGCTGGGATAGAAATGGGTAGAGAAAGAATGAGAGGCACATACCTGAAACCCTCCTTGGCTTATAGCATCTACAGATAAAGAACAGATAGTGATACATCACATGTCAGAATTTTAGCATTTTCCAGTTGCAGCTAACCATGGTGGTCTTCTGTTGCATCTGTTTTGCTTTGTGAATGGAGAACTATACTAAGACACACAGCTTGTTAACCACACAGGAGGCTGAGAGGTAGGCTGCATTACCCACGGCTGTGACAACATTGCTATCACTGTTTGTCATTTATGTACATGAAATCATGTTTTCCAGTTTATGAGTTATCTCATAACACGCCTTTGAAGGCAAAGTCTAGAGTTATTTTTTGTTGAGCAGGTATAGTTTTACTAGAAGGGAAGTGAAATTTTTCTAATTAAAATTTTTTTGATGAAAAGATAGGGAATTATACATTTAAGTACTGTATTAAATCTTACATATATCAACTCATATAACAACCCTATTTTTAAAGGCATGGAAGGCTGTTTGTGATTGCACATGCTTAAAGTTTCAGAACACAGATATGGAAGCTGATGGATCACTGAAAATTCAAAGGAAACCCTGGTCTACCTAGCAATTGCCTGGCCAGCAAGGCCTGAATAGCTAGTCCCAAACAACAACAACAACAAAATCAACAACAAAACACAAACAACAATAAAAACAAAGTCAAATAAACTAATGAGTTAAGGAAACTGAGTATCGGGACAAGCTTTTGGTTAAGGATTAATATGTATAGGCTATATATGGCAAAGTAAGGAATACAATCTTGATTTGATAGTATCTAAAGCTTAGGTAGCAGGGTTGTTTGTTTTTTGCTATTGTTGAAGGAAGCATCAGTGCATGTGAGTTTCCTGTGCACCACTGACATCATGACATCATTCAAAATAGTAACCAGAGCATTGGCTACTGGCTACTTATTCAATATGAGAAAGGGTGGCAGAAGAATGAGCATTAGAAACAATTCTTGGAATGCTGGTCTGGGGCTCTTTCCACTCTGCTATATCGTCACAAAGTTCTGTATCTCTGTCTCTCTACCCTTCTCTCTTTCTCTTTCTCTTCCCCTAATTTTTTCTTTACTCTGTTTACCTAGAAGGTAAAAAAAAAATGATTCACATTTTCATGCCACATCTCTGAAGAATTCTGACAGTTGAAGCCCATTACATAAGGTTTTCTTCAAGAAGATGTTTTAGGAGAATTTCTCATTTCCATATCAAAATTTTCCTAATGATTGAAGCATAATTCTAACCTTGTGCCTCTTGTGATGGCCCACAGTCAGCAATGCAAATGGTCTATGTTTCCTAAATTAGACAGCAGGAGCCCATGAGATCTAAAACCAGCCTTCTCATCTTATACAGCCTGAAACTGATATTGGAACTGAATAAAAGTGATTTAAGCAGAGCACTGGAGTAAATATTAAAGATGCTCATTTATATGCTAAAATTCTAAGGGAATAGAAAGGCTTGGGCCATCATTTACCATTGTAATCATCATAGAAACAACATCATAATCCAACTGGTGGCATTAGCCAGCTTGGACCAGAAATCCACTGCATAGTTTTGTACTCACCTGCATAGAGGAACAAATAGGCCAGGCTGATAAAAAGCAAAAAAGGCACTTTCTGTCTTCATGTCAGTTAGGACTTTTAGATCTGAGACAGCAGAAATGTTAGCAGAGTTCAACACTGTGGATGATGTTCTCTGGCCTGTATTTATAAGTGGATCCATATGTGTGAATCCAAGTACCTACACATTTGTCACTTGGCCACATCCTCCACCCTATTAGGCAATTGATCTCTCTAAAGAATAGACACGAGACACCAAAGGAATTCATTTCAGGCCCTTTCCAGTAAAGAACAATAATAAAAAATAATGTTTAGGAATAAGGAAGTCTATTATAAAAAGCACACCCCAAATTTCTCCTCTGCTCCACACAGTGATAGCTGCAATCAGATCCTTACCTTGTAGTTTATATACTTTGGACTTGCCTGCAACAGAGCCTTAGGGCCATGGAGCTAATAACTATAACTTGGAATAGTCTGAATAGTTTGTGTATAATATTAATAGGGTTGGGCCCCATAACGATGAGGAAATGAAACATGTTGATGGGAGGGATTTTGAGGTAAAGGATTTTATTTTTTTTTAGTTTCATTTTCTTTTTTTAATAATTTATTTTTTATTTCTCCAAGTTACATCTCAATCACAATCCCCTCCCTACTCCCCCCTCCAGTCCCACCCTTCCACCCTCCTCCCCCTCAATCCCCCCATCCTCTTC
>CAJQZJ010032362.1:7687829-7703461 GCA_907164525.1 Lophiomys imhausi | reverse complement strand
CATCATCATCATCATCATCATCATCATCATCATCATCATCATCATCATCATTATCACATGTCTGATGCATGTGAGATACACGTAGAGATCAGGAAATAGCTCTGAAGAGTCAAATCTTTATGTGGGCGATAGAACTCTGGTCATCATGCTTGGGTGGAAAGCGCATTTACCAGTTGATCCAGCAAGCTAGCTGAGTCCTGGGCTTTCTTAATAGAGACCCGATGACCAAGGTTTAACTGAGGACAAGAGAGTGCTTCTCTGCAGACAGCCTGAGCCCTACACTCTGCCCTGTAGACTCCAGATGACTCTTCCTCCCTCATGGAAACTACAAAGGGACAACTAGGGACTGTCTCCTGACACTGCCATCTGGAAATTCCATAGGAAGTAAATTGGTGTCACTTTAGAATTCTGTATGAAAGAGAATGCGTTATGTATTTTGTCTGGTATATTGATTGCTACACCTTCTATCAGTATCTTCAATACTCCAATCTTACTTTTTTTAAACTGTTGTTATTGCTTCCAAAAATCTTTGACCTTTTATGTAAAGCAACTCTTTCTGGATTGAGAGTGTAATTCAGTAGTAGAACATGGGCTTATCTCACAAGAGACCATGGGTTCAAGCATTTAAAACAAGATAAAATGAAGACATTATTTTAATATTGGTACTTAATTTATTCAAGTTGGGGAATTACACATTGGTACAGAGTTTTGTAAGAACTAAAAACACATCAGAGATGCCATTGCATTAGTTCTGTGGGACTAAGACTGGCATAGAAATGGATAAATTAGAGATAAAATTAATCTACTATTTTACATGGGGAAATATGCAAGTCTTACTATAAATAGACCTTGGATCTCACATTAACCTTGTTCATGATTCCTGGTAGCTTTAAAATTATTACCTCTCCCCTCTCTTTCTCTATCTCCCTTTTTCTCTTTCTATCTCTCTCTCACACACATACATACATACACATGCATATCATGATACATATGACACATATACATATGGTAATCAACGTCATATATACTTATAAATGTGTTGTTTTAGAAAAAATATTTAAGTTTCTTTCTCTAAAATAATTATAACAATACAGTTTAAAAAAAAACACCCTTTGGTAGAGCTATTCCAAGTTTTCTAAGATACCGCCACACTAATTTCCATAGTATTTGTTCAAGTATGCACCCTCACCAGCAATGGAATATGTTCCCCTTTCTCCACAGCCTGGCTAGCATGTGCCGTCTTTTGAGGTTTTGATCTTAGCCATTCTCACATGTGTAAGATGGAATCTCAGAGTCATCTTGAGTTGCATTTCTCTGATGATTAAGGATCTTGAGCATTTCTTCAAGTGTCTCTTGGCCGTTAGAGATTCCTCTTTTGTGAATTTTATAAATGATCCCTCACCAAACTACAAGAACATCTCGACAACAACTATGTTCACACCAGCTTTATTTGTAATATCTTCGAGCTGGAAACAACCCAGATGTCCCTCAACCAAAGAATGGATTAAAAACAAAACAAAACTGTGGAGCTTTTACACAATGGAGTACTACTCAGCTGTCAGAAACAACGAAATCATGCAATTTTCTGCCAAATGGATGGAACTGGAAAAGCTCATCCAGAGTGAGCTAACCCAGACTCGGATAGATGCACATGCCATCTATTCACTTATAATTTGATTTTAACCATGTGGTACAGGATAACTATCATACAATCAACACACCAAAGTGAATAGGAACATAGACCTTGTTACCTGTAAGTGGGACACTTTGCCCTAATAGAGTTGCCATATAGGCTCCCACTGCAAGAGGAAGCTCTTAACACTCATATGAGTGTTGAACTGAGGGGGGCTGATATGTGGGGGCAACCCACTCCGGAGGAGTAGGATAGGTGGGAGTGGGGGAAGAGGGTGGAAAGTGGACCAAGAGGGGTGGAGAGAGGGGACTGTGATGGAGATGCAACTTGAAGTAAGAAATAAACAACAATAAAAAACAAAATAAAAACAAAAAAACCAAAGCAGAAAACAAACAAACAAAAAAAACCCTTTGGAAAAGAAAAGTTATGTTAAAGGTTGATTAAGTAAGTAGAATAAGAGCTAGTGGTTATGAAGTTTAGAGCAAGTTTTTGGAATTCCAGGCAAAAGGAGAATAAAAGTGTGTTAAATAAGTTTGGATTGTCTGAAAGAACAGTGTATAGATATCATCCTGGTAGTTAAGTTTCTAATAATTCTACTAAGTGTTGCAACTATGTAGCCAGAAAGATACAAAGAGACACATATGTTCCTACTTCTCTCATTTACTAGAAGTTATTAATATTGTAAATATTTCATTATTTTTTTAACTAAATCGTCCATTTCTTTAAGATTTTGAAAAATATGTGTGTTGGGGTAGTGTTAAGCATTCTAAATGTTAATTGGTCCTGCTTGCTGTCTGTTACTTACATTGACTCTGATTGGTTAAATAAAATGCTGAAGCCTGAGATTAGGCAAAGACAGAGAAAGGTGGTATTTCCTGAGATTAGAACAGGAAGCCTGTGCTTTAGATAAAGGATTAATTCATTCCAGCCAGGAGCAGGAAGAAGAATGCATTCCAGCCAGGAGAAGGAAGAGGCACACGCCATGGGTTAAAAAAAGAACCTCATTCCACTTGACCTGGAACATCGGCTAGTGTGGAGAATGGTGGTCCAAGGGGACGTATGTATATATGGGATCATTTTTGGGTAATAGACTTAAGAACTAGCTTAGTTGGGCCAGGATTGCACAACTCAGGCCAAGGCTTGTTAAAATCCACATGTGGTCTCTGTGTGCTCATTTATAATGGCGGCTTAAAGATTAAGGGCTACCAAACCAATTAACAATAATCTAAATACTGTTAAATAACTTATGAACCATATTTTTTTACATATGTGGTAAATTAAATTGTTGAGAAGTCAACAAAATGCCACAGTGCTCATCTGGAGGTCAGAGTACAATTTATGGATTCAGTGTTTCCCACCTACAACATTGTGGCTTTCTGGGATTTAATTCATGTCATCAAGGATGGTAGTAAGTATCATCGCAGGCTGAGTCATCTTCCCATTTGGAAATTGCAGATTCCAAACTGTCTGAAACCATACCCATAAACAGCATTATACAGAAGAGGCTGTATTTGGAAATGCATATGTATATACATTTATACATATGTATGTAACAATAATGAATTTTTAAAAGGCCATGAATTTGAAAGAGAGCAAAGAGGAGTATATGGGAGGGTTTGGAGAGAAAAAAAGGGAATGAAGAAATGTTGTAATTATACTATCATCTCAAACTATAAAAGATAGCATAGAAACCAAGAATAAGGTGCGAGGATGGAAGCAAATGTAGTAAATGTGCAAAAGTCACAAATCACATGTAGGAAATAAATGAATACTGCTAATGAAGATATTCACCCAGAAATGACGCATGTTATATGGGTCTAGCTACATTACATCTGGGAAAGATAAGGTGGTGGAGGCAATAAAAGAATCTAGTCATACCCAGAAGTTCAGAAAGGGAAGGAGAGGGAGGAAGAACAAACACAGAAGAAGGGAAATAGAACCACTTTGCATTGATTTGTAATAAAATATGTTTCAGCACTTTTCAGTTTCCAGAGGAAACAGTAAAAAGATATGTTTGTTGTAAACTATTGTATTTAGTCAATAATGGAGTGCCAATGTTGCTTGAGCTATTATGATGAAAGAGGCTGAGTATAATTTGCAGAAGACCAAACGTGAGAATTCTGACATTGCCACAATTATTTTGCATTATTCTTAAATTTCTTTTAAGTATTTTATTAATGTCTAGATGACAAGAGCACAAACGTAGGGAAGTAAAAGAATGAGAAAAATAATTTTTGTTAATTTGGCCAATGCATACTATTGGCATGAGTTAAAATCTCAAGGCTAATGTGTAAAATTAATGCACATTGGTAGAAAGTTAAATTTTTTAGATAAAATAATTTAAAAAGCAGATGTGATACTTAAGTAAACACATGTTCTGAGCAGCAGTTGAGTGCATCTCAGGACTGTCGGTCAACTGGAAGTTATCTCTTTCATATCTATCATTAGAAACCTGTTTTCATATTGTCACACATACACTTTAAAGTGTATGTAGAGATTTTATATGGTTTATACTTATCCATTTTCACCAAAACTAAATTAGTGATATCCAATTATTATTATATTATATATTAAATTACATTATATTATGCATTACTAAATTATGATTTAACTCATCATTCCTGTTAGAATCCAAATAAAGACATCTTCTAACTGAAAACCCAATTCCTCCCAGGGATTCTGGAGGAAATTGACTGACTGTAGTTCAGATTTGTATATTGAATGTATGGTGAGGTCCTGTTTTCCTACTGACCCCATTCCCTCCAGAGGAGATTAATTTGTGCCAGAGAAGTAAATTAGGACTTCCACGAGAACAAATGACTATTGTCTTGTATAAGTTTTTAAAAATTATTTCTTATATTAGATTATAACAGAATTACGTAACTTTTCCCTTCTCTTTTCTTCTTCCAAAATCACCCATATACCTCCTCTTGCCCTTTTACAGATTCACTGTTGTTTCTTTCATTCGTGTTGTATACACATACATTTTGTCATTCTTAATCATCTGGACAACACATTACTATACCTCTTTGTATTTTTTCAATGTAATATCTCTCATAAGAAACATAGTATAATAGCTTCCAGTAAAGCAGGGAGGTACACTACTTACTACAAATAGAGGCCAAGTCTCTTTTCCTATTGTAGGATTTTAAGAACAATAAACTAGTGTTCTTAGAGGAGAGGAATTGACTCATACATGCTGAAGTATTGAGAGATTTTACAGTTTCATTCTTATAAAAGAGTACAGAGCTTGTCATTAACTTCCAGAAATTAACCTATTATTAATTATGATGCCTTTAGGAGGGGCTTAATGTTTCTTTATAGTCAATAAGAGGGTGTTTAATGATGTCTGCCTAAGTCTATAAAAATTTCAAAGCATTGCATATCCAAGCAGTTTACTGCAACGAATAAGGTGGCTTTTATTGTATTAATGAAGGTTTTCTTTCATAATGATAATTTAAAGAGAGGCTCTGTGTAAGTCAAATTATTCACAGGGAAACTAAAATAATCCACATTGGTTCCATTTACACTGTTACTCTGATTTGAAACTTGTATGGTTTCTGACTCTCCCTGTTAATTTTTTTTTGCAAACAGTCCTGTATTTTTGAATTGAATGAATTCCCTTATAGAATGAGAACCAGCCTAGCTTCTATGTGCTTCATGTTTACATCTTATTCTTTTGAGATTTTTAGTAAGTTCTACCTTTCCTATGCTATTTGATAGTATGTTTGTTAAATTTAGTACTCCCAGGTGTGTTTAATGTTTTCTTTGAGAAGTTTCTTTTCTTTCTTTTTTTTTTAATGTAAACATGTTTTTGAAGTGAAGTCTGCCATTCTAAAGCAGCTGTTACAGGTGGGCATTCATTTTTTAGACTAAGTCCGTAGCTGGTCCACTTTGTAATGCTACAGTTTTTGTTTTTATGACAAAAAGGAACAATCTAAACCCAATGCTAAAAAAAAAAGAAGGAAAAAAAAGACCAATAAGACTTTAGAAACTTATTAGAGATTAGTCAAATAACACAGATAATGGAAAACCCAAATGTATTTCTCTGAGAAGGTGGACAAATTGGTTAAGACTGACTTAAAATAAAAAGAGACAATCTAACACCATATTTAAAAATGGAAACAGTCCTATTTATTTATAGATATAAAACATTATAAGAGAATACAACTGTATTCTAGCTAGTATATAAACTAAATGAAACACATATTTCTAGAAATACATACTCTTCTAAAATTGAATTATAAAGTAATATATAATCTGACTGGAGAAATTACCAGTAAGTGAAAGTATTTATTTTATTTTTATGTGTTTCTGATATGCACATGTGTGTTCTATACATGCCTGGTGACAATGGAGGTCAGAAAACGGTACAGGATCTCCTGGGACTATAGTTACAACAGAAGGTTGTGAGCTGCCATGCTGGGGCTGGGGACTGATTGCGGATGCTCTGGATGAACATCAAGTGCTATTAAACCCTGAATAATCTCTCTGGCTCCAGTGAGTTTTTAAGGAACTATTGAAACCTTTGGAAAAGGAACAGCTATGGCTCAGATTATACAATAAAACCAATGTAATTGTGTAAATTTAGATAGTACTAACAAACAGTTCAAGAAAAATTAGCAACAACCCTCCCCATATATTGAAGACAAAGACTTACTAATCTGATACTAAACATGTGCATGAATGTTGCATAAAGAGATTTTAAAATTGTTCAATAAAATACCAGAAACCATATTCAACAGCATGTTAAAAAATAAACTCACATTTTCTATTTCAAAGCTAGCATGGGTTGCTTATGATGTCACAAAGTATGTTGAAATTTTACAATGACTTTTATGAATCAAATGCAATTTCTGATTATATCCTACTAATTATATATATTTCCAGCATAAAGGAAACTGTCATTAGAACAAAATGGCATCCTACAGATTGGGAAAGATCTTTACCAACCCCACATCAGACAAAGGGATAATATCCAAAATTTATAAAGAACTCAAGAAATTAAACACCAAAAATAAAAATAAAAAATGGAGTACAGAGCTAAATTGAGAATTCACAAAAGAGGAATCTCTAATGACTGACAGACACTTGAAGAAATGCTCAACATTCTTTTTTTTAAAATAAATTTATTTATTTATTGCTTCAGGTTACATCTCCATCATATTGTCCTCTTTCCCCCCTTCCAAGTCCCGCCATCCCACCCTCTACCCCCTAACTCTTCCACCCCACTTCTCTGGAGTGCAGTGTCCATACAGAACAGTCCCCAGCCCCAGTTCAGAAGTCATATGAGGGCTAAGAGCCTCCTCATACCCTGGGGACCTACAAGGCAGTACCACCAGGGAAAAGTGCCTCATTGCCAGGGAGAGAAAACAACAAAACAAACAAACAAAAAGAAAGTCTATGCCCATGTTCCTTTTGGTGCGTTTGTTGTAGTATAGATATCCTGTACTATATAGCTAAAATCTGACTATAAGTGAATAGATGCCATGTGCATCCTTCTGAGTCTGGATTAGCTCACTCAGGATGAGCTTCCCTAGTTCCATCCATTTGGCTACAAATTGCATAATTTCATTGTTTCTGATAGCTGAGTAATATTCCATTGTGTAGATGTACCACAGTTTTTTAACCCATTCTTCGGTTGAGGGACATCTGGGTTGTTTCCAGTTACTAGCTATTACAAATAAGGCTGCTATGAACATAGATGAGGAAACTTCCTTGTGATTTGGTGAGGAGTCATTTGGATGTATACCCAGAAGTGGTATGGCTGGGTCCCGAGGCTAAGCTATTCCAAGTGACTCCAAAAATTCCACCAGAGATCTTACAGCTGATAAACACCTTCAGCAAGTAGAATGGATACAAAATTAATTAAAAAAAATCAGAAGCCCTTTTTTATACAACAAAAAATGGGCTGAGAAAAAAATAAGGAAAGCAACTCCCTTCACAATAGCCACAAACATTATAAAACACCTGGAGGTAAGTCTAATCAAGTAAAGGACCTGTACAACAAGAACTTCAAGCCCTTGAAGAAAGAAATTGAAGAGGCTTTCAGAAGATGGAAAGATCTCCCATGCTCATGGATAGGTAAGATCAACATAATAAAAATGGCCATCCTACCAAAAGCAATATACAGATTCAATGCAATTCCTATCAAAATACCAACACAATTCTTTATAGACCTGGAAAGAGCTATTCTCAATTTCATATGGAACAACAAAAAACCCAGAATAGCTAAATAAATCCTGTACAATTAAAAAAAAAACATCTGGAGGTATTACCATCCCAGATTTTAGGCTGTACTACAGGGCAATAGTAGTAAAAGCAGCATGGTACTGGTATAGAAACAGACCAGTAGATCAATGAAATCAAATAAAAGACCCAGAAATGCTCAACATCCTTAATCATAAGAGCAATACAACTCAGAGGACTCTGAGATTCCATCTCACATCTGTCAGAATGTTTAAGATCAGAAACTCAAATGAAAGCACATGCTGGCAAGGTTTTGGTTAAAGGGGAACACTCCTCTATTGTTAGTGAAAGCTTGTACAACCATTATGGAAATCAGTGTGGTGATAGCTTAGAAAACTGGAATAGCTTTGCCTCAAGACCAAGCCATACCTCTCCTGGGTACACATCCAGAAGATTCCTTACCAAACCATATCTCCTCAACTATGTTCATAGCAACTTCATTTGTAATAGCTAGAAACGGGAAACAACTCAGATGTCCCTCAACCAACAAATGGATAAAAAAACAACCTGTAGTACATTTATTTACACAATGGAATACTACTCAACTATCAGAAAAAAATGAAATCATGCAATTTTCTGCCAAATAGATGGAACTAGAAAAGCTCATCCCGAGTGAGCTAACCCAGACTCAGAAAGATGCACATGGCATCTATTCACTTATAACTCGATTTTAGCCATATAGTACAGAATAACTATCCTACAACCAACAAATCAAATGGAATAGGAACATAGACTTTGGTACCTGTTAATGGGGCAGTTTGCCCTAGTGGAGCTACCATGTAGGTCCCCAGCGCTAGAGGCAGCTCTAAGCTCTCATATGACTGATGAGCTGAGGTGGGCTGAGACGTGGGGGCACCACTCACCAGAAGAGTAGGATAGGTGGAAAAAGGGTAGAGGGTGGGAAGGTGGGACCAAAAATGGTGGAGGGAGGGGGCTGTGATGGAGATGTAACTTCAAGTAATAAATAAGTATAATAATAATAATAATAATAATAATAATAATAATAATTAAAAATAAGAAGCTGACTGCTAAGAAGGTGGCAAAAAGAAAAATCTTGAGAATGAGAATGCCTCATGGTGACTCTATATTAGGTAACTGATTCCTAGCTTTGATATTTGTGAAATAAGGAAACAACTAGTTGAAATCTCTTATTTAAATAAAAAGGCAAAATATTCTACAAAGATGAAAAAAATAGCTGGAACTCTGCAAGGGTTTGGAAGCAGGAGGGGAGTGGGAGACTATGTAAAGGAACTTGGTCCTTACTTAGAAAGAGTGGCAATATCATCCAAGCTCTTTGAGTCCAGTGGGTGGCTTCTGAAGAGGCCCTGCAAGCTTCCATGTGGAAGATGGACTGGGACCATCTCTAGGTCCAGATTCTAGTAGAAGAAAATTGAGACCCAAGGACCAATTCCAGAGTGTTTAGAAGATAAACTTGACAAGTGTCAAGCACAGAATGACTCCGATGTTTGTATTTCAAGATTATAAAACTGAGATAGAGATAACAGAGAGCCACCTTTGATATTGCTAGAACCAATGTTCACTTGACCAAATTTTGCTCAGGCTTCAGAAGACTGGGAATTTTGAGTAGGCTATGAGCTCCAGGTAAACTTGCTTCAGAAACTGACATTACCTCCCTGAGCTTGGAAGCTCTAACCATTACCAGGAGGCCAAGTTCCCACTTGGGTATGGCTGGTTCCCAAAGCAATAAGGAGAACAACAAAAAACGCAGGTTGCCAGTGGTCATGAGTTTGTAAATCCCCACTTTGTTTCCTAGGTCACCTATCCTAGTCAATCAAGGTACTGTTGCTTCATGATGCTTGATTCTGCCTCGCTGAAATGTATTTAACCTCAACTGAAATTCTGTTCCAGGTCTCCTCCCTTGACTTGCATGGAGAGTCTGTGAGGTTGACCCTAGCATGCTGGCCAATAAAATCTTCTAGCATTTGCAAAGTTCTCAAGTTCCTGGTGATTCCTCAGTTGCCCCACATTCAGTTCAGAAATCCGTTTTTTTTTTTTGAACCTAACAATATCACTTCACAGATGCCTATCTTTCCTAATGAACTGATGGAGCTACCATCAAACTCTTCTAATAGCCCCCAATAAAGGGTGACATACAGGCTTTAGATGCCTCAAATGGACACTCACAATACCACGAAGTAAGCTGTCTTCCTTAAAAATCATATGTAAGCTGGGCATGGTGGCACATGCCTTTAATCCCAGCACTCGGGAGGTAGAGGTAGGTGGGTTTATGTGAGGTCAAGGACAGCCTGGTCTACAAAATGAGTCCAGGACAGCCAGGGCTACACAGAGATACCCGTCTCAAAAAAAATTGATGTAAAAATAAATTAAACCTCTAAACATTATATAGAAAATTTCACCTTTATGGTAGTTATACCAAATATCAATTATTTTGGAGTGATTAATTTTCCTTAATTAAATTAAAAATTTTAAGTATGTAAAACACAAAATAACAGGTTTCTTTGTAACTAATTTCATTGCTTTATAATCTGTGTGATATATAAAAAATAAAAAGAATAAAATTAAAAAAAAGAATGAGAATGAAATTTTTTTGTTTTTGTTTCTCTTGGAAAGATTTTTTTTTAGTTCTTCCTATTAGACTTTTTTTTGTTTATGTATTACTTCAGGTTATATCTCCATCACAGTGCTCTCTTTCTACCCCTCCCAGTCCCACCCTTCCACCCTCTAACCCCTATCTCTTCCATCCCACTCCTCTGGAGTAGAGTGTTATTACATTTCAGACCCCCACCAAGAGCCTCCTCATACACTGGGGGCCTACAAGGCAGCACAATTAGGGCAAAGTGTCTCATTGACAGGTACCAAAGTCTACGTTCATGTTCCCTTTGATGCATTGGCTGTAGAATAGATATCCTGTACTATATGGCTAAAATCTGATTATAAGTGAACAGATGCCATGTGCATCCTTCTGGGTCTGGGTTAGCTCACTCAGGATGAACTTCTCTAGTTCCATCCATTTGGCTTGCATGAAAATGACATGGTTTCTTTGTTTCTGATGGCTGAGTAATATTCCGTTGTGTAGATATACCACAGTTTTTTAAATCCATTCCTCGGTTGAGGGACATCTTGTTTGTTTCCAGGTTCTAGCTATTACAAATGAGGTTACTATGAACATAGATGAGGAAATGACCTTGTGGTTTGGTGAAGAATCATTTGGATGTATACCCAGAAGTGGCATGGTTGGATCTTCAGGTAGAGATGTTCCAAGTTTTCTAAGATATCACCAGACTAATTTCCATAGTGGTTGTACAAGCTTGCACTCCCACTAGCAATGGAGGAGAGTTCCCCTTTCTCCATAACCTTGCCAGGATGGGATGTCATTTGAGTTTTTGATCTTAGCCATTCTGACAGGTGTGAGATGGAATCTCAGAGCTGTCTTGAGTTGCATTTCTCTGATGATTAAGGATGCTGAGCATTTCTTCTTCAAGTGTCTCTCAGCCATTAGGGATACCTCCTTTGTGAATTCTCAGCTTATCTCTGCTCCCCATTTTTTAAATTGGATTATTTGGTTTCTTGGCATTTGATTTCTTGAGTTATTTTTAAATTTTGGATATTAGCCATCTGCCAGATGTGGGGTTGGTGAAGATTCTTTCTCAATCGGTAAGTTGCTGTTTTGTTTGAATGACAGTGACTTTTGCCTTACAAAAGCTTTTCAGTTTCATGAGGTCCCATTTATTGATTGTTGGTCGTAGACCCTGAGCTGTTGGTGTTCTGTTCAGGTAGTTGTCACTTGTGCTGATGATTTTGAGAGTTTCACCCACTTTCTCTTCTAATAGATTTAGTGTGTCTGGCCTTACGTTAAGGTCTTTGATCCACTTGGACTTAAGTTTTGTAAAAGGTGATAAGCGTGGGTCTAATTTCATTCTTTTACATGTCGACATTCAGTTGGACCAGCACCGTTTGGTGAAGATGCTGTCTTTTTTCATTGTATGGTTTTTGCTTCTTTGTCAAAAATTAAGTGATCATGGATGTGTGGGTTCATTTCTGTGACTTCAGTTTGATTCCATTGATCCACTGGTCTGTTTCTATACCAGTACCATCCTGTTTTTTTATTATTGCTCTGTAGTACAGCTTGAAATCTGGATGATGATACCCCCAGATGTTTTTTTATTGTACAGGATTGATTTTGCTATTCTGAATATGTTATTATTCTATATGAAGTTGAGAATTGCTTCTTCCAGGTCAATAAAGAATTGTGGTGGTATTTTGATAGGAATTGCCTTGAATTTGTATAATGCTTTGGCAGCCATTTTTATTATGTTTATCCTACCTATCCATGAGCATGGGAGTTCTTTCCATCTTCTGATGTCCTCTTCAATATCTTCCTTCAAGAACTTGAAGTTCTTGTTATACAGGTCTTTTGCTTGCTTTGTTAGAGTTACCCCCAGGTATTTTATATTGTTTGTGGCTATTGTGAAGGATGTTTTTTCCCTATTTCTTTCTCAGCCCATTTATTTTTTTGTATAAAGAAGGGCTTCTGAGTTTTTTGAATTAATTTTGTATCCAGCCACCTTGCTGAAGGTGCTTATCAGCTGTAAGAGTTCTCTGGTGGAATTTTTAGGGTCGCTTATGTTTACTATCATAATGTCTGCAAATAGGGATTATTTGACGTCTTAGTTTCCAATTTGTAGCCCCTTGATCTACTTTAGTTGTCTTAATGCTCTAGCAAGAACTTCAAGTACTATGTTGAAGAAATATGGCAAAAGTGGGCATCCTTGCCTGTCCCTGAGTTTAGAGGAAGTGCTTTAAGTTTCTCTCCATTTAATTTGATGCTGTTTAGTGGCTTGTTGTATATTGCCTTTATTATTTCTAGGTATGGTCTTTGTATGCCCATTTTCTCCAGGAATTTTAGCATGAAGGGGTATTGGATTTTATCAAATGCTTTTTCAGCATCTACCATGATGATCATGTGTGGTATTTTTCTTTCAGCTTGTTTATATGGTGAATAACGTTGACAGATTTTCATAGGTTGAACCATCCCTGCATTCCTGGGATGCAGCCTACATGATCACAGTGCATGCATGATACTTTTGATATGTTCATGGATTCGGTTTGACAGTGTTTTATTAAGTATTTTTGTATCTATGTTCATATGGAAAATTTTTCTGAAGTTCTCTTTCTTTGTTGGGTCTTTTTGTATTTTGAGAATCATGGTGACTGTGGCCTCAGAATGAGTTTGGCAGTATTGCTTCTGATTCTATTTTGTGGTAGAGTTTGAAGAGTATTAGTATTAGCTCTTCTTTGAAGGTCTGGTAGAATTCTGTGCTGAAACCATCTGGCCCTGGGAATTTTTTGGTTGGGAGATTTTTAATGACTCTTTATATTTCCTTAGGGGCTATACGGCTGTTTAATCTGTCAATCTGATCTTGATTTAACTTTGGTAAGTGGAATCCATCAAGAAAAATTTCCATTTTGTTTAGGTTTCAGATTTGGTGGAGTACAGATATTTAAAGTAGGACCTAAAGATTCTCTGGATTTCCTCAATGTCTGTTGTTATGTCTCCCTTTTCATTTCTGATTTTGTTGATTTGTTTTTTTTCCCTCGCCTTTTAGTCAATTTGGCTAAGGGTTTGTCTATTTTGCTGATTTTCTCAAAGAAACAACTCTTGGTTTCATTGATTCTTTGTATTGTTCATTTTGTTTCTAGGTAGTTAATTTGAGCCCTAAGTTAGATGATTTCCTTCCATCTGCTCCTCTTGGAAGTGTTTGCTTCTTTTTTTTTTCTCCAGTTCTTTCAGTTCTGCTATTAATTAGCTAATGTGAGCTGTCACAATTTTCTTTTTGAAGGTACGTAGTGCTATGAACATTCCTCATAGCACTGCTTTCATTGTGTCCCATAGGTTTGGATATGTTGTGCCTTCATTTTCATTGGCTTTTAAGAAGTCATTGATTTCCTTCTTTATTTCTTCCCAGACCCAGTGCTCATTCAGTAGAGAGTTGTTCAGTTTCCATGAATGTGTAAGCTTTCTATTATTTCTGTTGTGGTTGAAGTCCAGATTTAGTCTATGGTGGTCTGATAAGATACAAGGGGTTAGGTCAGTTTTCTTGTATCTGTTGAGGCTTTCTTTGTGTCCAATTATATGTTCAATTTTTGAAAAGGTTCCATATGGTGCTAAAAAGAAGGTGTAACATTTTGTATTTGGGTGAAATGTTGTGTAGATATCTGTTAGGTCCATTTGGCTCATGACCTCTGCTAGGATCATTACTTCTCTGTTTGGCATCTATCTCAATGATATGCTCATTTTTGTGAGTGTGATGCTGAAGTCTCTTACTACTAATGTGTATGGATCAACGTGAGTTTTAAGCTTTAGAAGAGTTTCTTATACAAATGTGGGTGCCCTTGTATTTGGGGGATAGATATCCAGCATTGAGATGTTGTCTTGATAAATTTTTCCTTTAAGGAGTATTTAGTGCCCTTCCCTATATTTTTTGATTAATGTCAGTTGAAAGTCCATTTTATTTGATATTAGGATGGCTACTCCACCTTGCATCCTTGGCCATTTTGCCTGGAAACATTTTCCCATCCCTTTACTTTGATGTAGTATCTATCTTTGTTAGGGAGATGCATTACTTGTATGCAGTAAAATGTTGGGTCTTGTTTGTGGACCTATGTTTTAATACTGTGTCTTTTTATTGGGGAGATGAGTCCATTAATGTTGATGGATATTAAGGACTAAAGGTTGTTATTTCCTGTTATTTTGATGTGAGTGGTGCTTGTGTGTTTCTTTTAGTTTAGCTGCAGTGGAGTTTTTTGTTTCCTCCGTTTTCTTGGGTGTAGCTATCTTCTCTGCATTGGAATTTTTCTTCTAGGTCTTCTGTAGGGCTGGATTTGTGGGTATATACTGTTTAAATTTGTTTTTGTCACAGAATATCTTGTTTTCTCCATCTATGTTGACAGAGAGTTTTACTGGACATAGTAGTCTGGCTGGGCACCTATGTTGTCTTAGGACTTACAGGATGTCTTCCCAAGCCCTTCGGGCTTTTAAAGTTTCTGAGGAGAAGTCAGGTATAATTATGATGAGTCAGCATTTATATAATGCTTGGCCTTTTTCTCTTATGGCTTTTTAATATTCTTTCTTTGTTCTGTACATTTGGAGTTTAAATTATTATGTGGTGAGAGGAATTTCTTTTTTGGTCTATTCTGTTTGGAGTTCTGTAAGCCTTGGGATTTTATTGGCATCTCTTTCTTTAAGTTTGGAAAGTTTTCTTCTAATACTTTATTGAAGATATTTCCTGGACCTTGGAGTTGGGAGTCTACACTTTCATCTCTTCCTATAATTCTTGGGTTTCATCTTCTCATTGAGCCCTTGATTTCTTCAATGTTGTGGGTCTTTTTTAGATTTCTAATTTTCTTTGATTGTTGTACTGATTTCCTCAACTGAGTCCTTCACACCTGAGATTCTGTCTTCCATCTCTTGTATCCTACTTTTTGATACTCATGTCTGTAGTTCCTGTTCTCTTCCCTTGGTTTTTCACTTCCAGGACTATTTCTGCTTGTGTTTCCTTTATTGCTTACATTTTCAATTTCATGTCCAATTTCAATGCCTTTAGACATTTTATACATTTCTTGCTCCAATTTAGATGACTTTGTCTGCCAATCATTCAGATCTTTCATAGCCTTGTCTCTTTCCCATTCATATTTTGTTGAGTTGGCTTGGAGATCTCTAATGGCATTCTTAATTGATTTTATTTTTAAAATTGAAGATTCTTTATAT